>JABSTR010000444.1:0-65141 GCA_013339765.2 Haemaphysalis longicornis | reverse complement strand
TAGGTTTTGCTACTTTCCCTATGTGTCCTTCAGTTGAGTCACGGTGTGCTTGTGAACTTGCCAGTAAAATTACTGCTCGTCATGGCAAGACATGAAGTGGTGTCAAACATTGTAATCCTTCGGCACAGCCACAGTCTTGTGGCGGACTAAGCACAACACCTTGTCTCTTGATTCTGTGAGAGTAAGACAGTTTCCATCGCTCCTAAAAGCACCACTTCTCGTATTCCACTTTGCATTTTGCAGTCTTCTTTGACAACAACATTGCGGCCCGCTAGACTTCTACAGCATATAGCTTCGTTGTTTGCAGATCATCCAAAAAAATATATCAAAAAGACACCAAGCATACCGGTCGCATTTATGGGGGCAACAGGTGCGTAGAAGCACAATCATGCAGTGCGCTCTATCGTGACTGGCTCAGGGCGCCCCTACCTTCTACAGTGCTGTCAACAGCTTGCAAGTCTAAGCACAGGCACTTAGGTTGGTGTGTCAATTTAGCGCACACGCAGAGATATGGGGTGTTTGGTGTGTGGAAGTGCACAGTTTCGAAGTACCATGTGCACGTTTTTTCCTCAGCAGTGTGATGTCCCTCTCTCCTAGGCCATAGATGCCCCTAAACAGACAAGGAAGCATGTTGGTGCCACAACCCAGAGTCCCAACGTGCGGCTGTGCCATTTTCGCCACATTTGCAGCGCAGTAGAAGTATTTGACACAACGGCAAACAGGAAAACAAATATCCACGCACACCGCACAAGGCACTAAAACCTTTGCACTTTTGCAGGAGCCTGGAAAACTCCGGTCAAAGCGTCGGCTTTTCATTAGCAACATGCAGCCTCATTTGTAGGGTCAATAAAACGCTGCGGGGAGTCTTCCACAGACCTGTGCTCGCCCAGCCCTGTGTGCACTGTAGAGTGTCCAATTCATAGGTTGCAGTAGCGTGTAAACATTGCGCACCCAACTTAATGGCGCCTCAGTTTAGCGGCCTCCCTGCATGGCCTCCATGCGTTTTTGAGCAGTCTCTGGTCGTCTGCATCCTTGGCTATGCGAGCAGGGTGAATACTCACAAGCCAGGCCGCAATTGAAAGGTCTGCAAACCTTGTATTTTAGACCCCTGTTTTAAAGCATGATTGTCACATGTCACATAAGGGGTGACCTGCGTTGAGCAGAGCCCGCTAATCAGAGCAAGCGCCAGGCACACTGGAGGAAAGAAAACTGACAGGAAAGAGGTGCACTAACAACTGGGCTTTATTCACTCTGAAAGCGATTATAAAGGCACGAAAAACACCAAGTAATACTAGGTTGCATTACGTGTGAAGCGAGTACAGCTGCAGCACCCTCCTTACTAATCGTCCAGATAATCCACCTCGCTCGAAAGATCAACTGAAGCTTGCTGACACACCGGTCCCACACATTTTTTATGACGTAGGCCTCGAATACTTCCCGTTCTTCTTTTTTGCGGTACGACTGTAGCACTCAGGTCCTACCGAACGCTGGCACGCGGCCCCTTGGCTTGCATTCCGTCTTACAGTGAAGCACCAAATTGTTTCCTGTTCCTGTCTTTAGCGTCGCCGCATGCTCCCGCAACTGGTCGTTGCGGCAGCAATGAGGTCGTTGAGATCTGTCCTACGTATACACGGGCGCACTTAAAGGCAATTTCATACACTGCATTTTTTGTACACTCCATAAACGTAGTGGCATGCTTCTTGGTGCAGACAGGTGGCCTAGGTCCACAGCGGTTAACTATCCTGCACATAGCTGCGAGTTTGTTGGGAGTTTGTTGGGAGTGCTGCTCACTTAAAGGAGCACTGACACGAAAATTTTATGTTACACTTTTATTGCTTTTATCGATGCTTAATGGCCTGGCGAACCTGAAACAGCACTTCAAATACTTCAGCGCGCGATAGTTAATTACACTGAACGGCCTGAAAATCGTTTGTTTCAAATTCCCGCGCTTTCATCCCGAACGGCGCATATGACAGACTCCCTGCCTGACCTCACCGCTTTGTGCGGAGGTCACCGGCGCCCGCTTGAGAGGGTGTTGCGCCCGCTCGCCGCTCGTGGGGCCGCGCGCATGAAGTGACGTCACGAGTTTTTGATGAGCGCTGCCGCGTCACTTCTTTTGGCTTTCACTGGATGATGCTGTCATGCTGATGTCTATTTGCTGAGTGCCGCTCCGCGCGCTGCTCCGTCGGCGCGATAAATGAGATCCAATTAAACTATGTTCTTCGCGTCGCAGGCCGCTCATATTTCACCCAGGGTATTCTGTTGAGTGAAGGAAGTGAACTGTGCAATAATATTAACGCCGAAAATTGGTGTCAGTGCTCCTTTAAAGCTTTCCCGCCAAGCCGCATAGAATCGATGGGCTCCTGCAGGGATAAAGCCCGTCAGCAAGGTGGAACAGTTTCCTGAAAGACCTGCGAGACAAAAGTCCTGGAGACCCGACCTGTATCTGATGCTGGTAGGACCTTACAAGGGCGTTCCTTAAGGCAGCAACCGCTATGCCCCGCTTCACCAACTTGGAGTGACCAGAGGCGAATGAAAGCAAGGCTTTCCTGGAGTAAGGAGAGTACACCCAGCAAACGTGGTTCTCCAAGAACGTCAGCTCCAGGTCAAGGAACCTCGGGCGACGTTCAAGTGGCAGCTCCACGGTTAGTGTGAGGCAGTCAAGCGCCCCTTCGAAAACTGCCAGAACCCGTCTGGCAGAGTCTTTGTCCAATGGGCCGGCTGACGACTTGAAAAGAAACCTGAAAACACGCACAACACCAAGGTCGCCTAGTCCAACCTCCGGTCAAACAAACGGGCCACCAACATGTCACTGAGGGCAGGGGCTAGGCAAGAATCCTAGCCACGGCAATTAGTGAAGAATCCTAGCCACTAATTGCTGTGGCTAGGATTCTTGCCTAATAGGTAGCACTCTGCAGGACTTGTGGAAGCAGCGGTACAGAGTTGTCTAAGTCTGAAAATATAGGGGTTGCGTCGGTGACTTGAATGTTTGTTTTGCATGCCTGTGAATGGAAACGGCCTTTTTGTTTGGAAAGACCCTTTAGCACTCTCAGTTAGTGAAAGCAAGGTCTCTGCCACAATGCTGCACAAAAAGCTTGTTTCTTAGGTGGCATTTGAAGAAAACTTGGGCATTTTGCGGTTGTGGTGCACTTGTTTGGTTTGTTGATCACCAGTAATTTCTTTTCACATCTCGGTGAGATTGCCTTCTTACATTTGTGAATGATCGAAAATAAAAATGTGTACTTTTTTCAAACATGTTTCATACTTTTTGCCTTTGTTTACATTACTGAAGTCTAACAATGCAAGTTGTGCATATGAAAAAATTGATTGTTAATGTTTTGTTGAAATCGGGCCTGTGTAGCTTTTATAAGCATGTTGTACTGCTCCAAGTATGAAATTTTTGGAGGAAAAACTGTGCAAATCTAGAGAAAAGTGATACCTAAAAAATGATTTTTTGAGCAATTTTTCTGTCCCAAAGACCCATGAGCCCTTTCATTAGGAATAGAACAGTGGCCATGTCAATCACAAGTAAACAGCATCCACTAAGCTTCCCATATTCAATACATAATCACACTCCTTCCATTGTAGAAAGGTACAAATATTTGGGTGCAGCAAGATTTAATGACATTTCGTAGATTTAAAATAAATCCATATGTAACCTGCAAAAATCAGCAAAGAAAATAAAGCTAACAGCTCGCTAAACCTTCATTAGGCCCTCCCTCGAATATGCGCAGGTTATCTGGCACCCTTGCACAAAAAAAAAAGAACAATATTGATAAACAAGCAATTCTTTAAAGGAAGACTTGGCAAATATCTGCAACCCAGCTTTTGAACAGATCAGAGCAGGATACATTACAAAAAATACGTCAACGTGAGCGGCTGAAATTTAGGCGACCTGGTTAGTAAGGCACTTCACACGATTACATCACTCAAAAATAGATAAAGAATTTCAGCTGTAAAATGGACATGTTTAAAATCTCTTTTTGTTGTTGTTGCAGTGCACCTCGGCTCTGTTACTATTTCAATCTCCGAAATGTAAAAATTCAACTGTCCATGCTCTTTCCATTGATGTTTTCTATGCTATCACTGTAGGCCTGGGCCTGGGATCACATGCTTCTTTTGGTACTGCTGGTTGTTTTGCATATACTGATAGTACCCGCTCTTCACTGCTAATGGCACATTCCCTTATTTTTTCTGCCCATTGTTCTAATTTTTTGGCGGATGTTTATCCTGTCTGTGCATGTATGATGTGAAATCTCGCGCATTTTTTTTCTATCCACTCCGCCCTTCTTAAAGTGTGGCAGTAAAAAATAAACAACCAAACAAATATAAATAAATACATAAACAAACAAACAAATAAGCAAGCAAGCAAGCAAGCTCGTTTCAAGACTATGCATTTATAGTACTCCGGCTGGTTTCTGATTTTTGGAACGAATATTTGCTTGTTAGCTCGGCCACATCTGGTCACCTTGATTCCGTGTCCTTTCTTTTGTCTCTATCTCTCTCTCTCTCTCTCTTTTTTTTTGCTTTGTCGCGCTTGGAGCAGCGGCAGCGGCATAGCCACTATCGCCATCCTTGGCTGCTCTCGGGCCTCGGCGGGACACTGGACAGTGCAACTATAGTGTACTAGAACACTATAGTGCAACATATTAGTGCAGCGCAGAGTTTGCACTTGTCTCCCCGCTATGCCGAGGATGCAGCCCTAGTGCAGAACGAGTGTACAGTTTTCCGTCGACTAATCGCCGAAAAGGAAATGTCGATCAAATCGCGGACACCTGATGCGTCACGCCACCTATGGCGCGGAGCACTTGTTTTTCGTGTGTTTTGCTGGGGTGCCGAGAGTACGAGTCCTCGCATATATAAAGAAATGCACACTCGAAAAAATTCTTTCACTGCTTCTATTGTCTCCACCTTTGATTTGCAATGTCGGCGCCCACTGCTTCTAGTGCCAAGCAGGCCTAACGCAAGGTCGACGAAGACTTCTGGACGCCGGACAAGAGCGAAGACCTCATTCTCATGGTCCAAGCTCAACCTCATCTGTACAACGCACAGGTTAGCAACTACAAGGACTCGCAGAGACGCGTCGACACCTGGGCTGCCATTGGGGCGCATTTTGGCATTAGCGGTGAGTGTTTGCAGGGTTTCCGTGGTTTCCGTGACGCTAAATATGCATATGCCATAGGGCACTTGACTACATTCAACCCCGTTTTGAACGAGTGGGTGGTGTTTTTGCAAGATGTGTGACTTATACATTGCTGGGGTACACGCATGGTGCACGGGTACACGCATGAGTGCACGTGGTCATTCAAGTGGGCACGCGTTTGATTTACACATAGGTCAGGTACGCTTATGAGTGGTGCTCGCGGTCATTCGTGCCGGCGCGCGCTTTCTGATGTCGCCGACGCGCATGCGCTCCCGATGGTGGCAACAAAACCGTCTTGCGAGTGATCATGATGATGATGTTTGGATTTTTATGGCGCAAGGCCGACTGGGGGCGAAGAGTGCCAAAAGGATAGCTGTTCATTTGAGTGATATGACTGCTAAAAATATTTCAGTAAAAATGAACGTAAAATTAAACAAAAGTCAGTCAAGATGGCTGTTGTAGAGGACCAGGTTGTCATGATGCATGATAAGAAATGAGATGTAAAAATTTGACATCACTGAGAAACTCAAAGGCGCGCTTCATTGAAAACATGGGCTCGTCTCCTAAGTGTGATGGGTGTAACGGGATGTGTTGTCTGTATAGTTGTGGGAAGTGTTTGCGTCGTGTTGTCAAGTGCCTTGCATTGGATGAGCATGTGCATTACGGATACGCCCTGCACACCCGCTCCCATGGGTCTTGGTGATCCAGTGAGCAGGTGGGGGTGTGTTGCATGTATGTGGCCTATGCGCAACCCTGCTAAGGTCACTTCAGTGTGTCTGTTGTGCAAGTTGTGTGTCGTCCAAGTGTGGCTTTATTATATGTCGTTATGTAGTTTATTGCCCCTCTGTTCACTCCAATGTGTTTGCCAGTGTCTTGCAAGTGGGACTTCACTGAGCATGACTTGGTGTAGCACACGTGAACCCATTTGCACGGGTCACATGCAATGCTTATCTCAGAGCTGACGCGCAACAAGACGCACGTTCATGGTTCAGGGAGTCTGAAGTGTTATCACTGAGTGTGGCGTCTTTTTCTCCATAATTTAGCCGACGAGTGCAAGAGGAAGTGGCAGAGCCTACGCGACAGGTACGCGAAGGAACTGGCCAAGAAGAAAAACATGCCAAGCGGTTCAGCGAATGATCCAAAGACGAAGAAAAAGGAGTGGTATCTCTTCAAAATCCTCGAATTCCTGGAACCCCATGTCAGCCGGAGGTAAGTGATAGTACTTGCTCCGTTATGGTTTGTTTGATGCTAGCAATTCAAGCCGTGAAATCTCACACTTTCGATGGGCATTACAAAATCGGCCGTGTGCAGCTATCTTGGTGTATGTGGAAGAAACAAAGGTTTCTAAAACAGGCAGTGTTTCAATGGGCGTTCACCGGTACTGTGTGCCTCATGCCGAACTGAATTGTCACTGACATCATGTCACACAGTCTCATTGTCAAAACTTGCAGCTTGAGCGCTTACGTACGCATTCTCACGTTTATGTATTGTAGGCGGAAACTATATGACAGTACCCACGCGGCTGCTGCTGCACTGGTTGATGACGGGACACAACAAGCTGTTGGTAATGCCGAAGGTATGCTGTTTTGTTGCTCCCGGCATTGTTATGTTTCAGTGGAAACTGAGCCATATTTTTGTTCCCACCACTATGCTACAGCTCTCCTCCTCCAAATGGCAGGCGAACAAGTCGAAGCCTGCGACTTGGTTGGGGTGCAGGAAATGCTCGACGAGGTGTTGGAAGAAGTCCTTTCTGGGCAGATCAGTCGTGAGGAGGTTCCGGAACGGAAGCCGAGGCTTCACAACAAAGTGTTGATGAAGCCTCGCCACCTCAAGCATCCGGAAGCGTGAGTTACATCATTTGCACTAGTTATCAGCCTAAAATAATTTCTACAGCAGTCTTTGGCTGCAGATAGACAGATAGATAGATAGAAACTTTATTATTCATGGGTTTGATGGGGCGAATCGGCTGCCTCGGTCCAGGCAGCCGCTGAGTGCCCTGATGATGTAGGCCGCCAGTTCCCGTTGCTCTTGGAGACTAGCCGCAACAGCCAGCCACTTTCCGGTGTAATTGTGTGGTTGCGTCGGGGTTGCGGGGCACTCCCACAGAATGTGGTCCTGGGTGGGAGGAATAAGGCAGTGGGGACAGAGTGGGACAGGGGTGTCGGGCGTGCGTTGGAATAGATGGAGCCGAGTGGGTGTGTGCAGTGTATATGTTTGCACCTGTTGAATGACTACTTGCTCGCGACGCGTACGCCCTGAATGGAGGAGAGGGAACGTGCGGCGTATGCTTAGAAGGTCTGCTAAGGTGGAGTCAAACCTTGACCGCAAAGCACAGAAGCTTCGGAAATATTTCTCACATACCTAGTTGCCGCAGTGCTGTCCCCTTAATCTCACTTGTCACGACGGCGCTTATCAGCTGGCTGCACTTCATGCATCAAAGGCCAGGCATTTGCGTGTTGCCCGCAGTTTTTACCTCTGTACACACATAAATGCACACTTGCTCTTCATGATGAGTTCATTACCAGGCCAGTGGTCCCTCTAAGATCAATGGAAATTACCTACAGCTATACTCTCTAAGACCTATAAAAATTATCTACAGCTATAAGAAAGTGATAGTTGCTGCCGTTTCGTAGTTATGCATCTCACTGAAATTTGCATCTTTATTATTTCAGGCCACGCCTTCCATGTAACTGCGGTCCTCACAGGTCTTGCCACAGTATGTGCCTGGAGTGGGGCGCAAGAAAAGGCGCACAGTGCAGCCCGAATACGACGAGACAAACAGGTTTCTTGTTTTATGCGCACAACAGATGAAGCAGACTTGTGAATTCATGAAGCAGACTTGCGAACGAGAGCACATCAGTGATCTCAGTGATAATCAGCGTCGACTCTTGGCATATGGCAAAGATTTAGATAACCTTCCCCGCCACAAGGTGTACTCCATTCTGAATCAATTGCACAGCCTGATGTCAGATTGCCCTTTTTGAAGAAGAATGTCGGAGTTTAGCACTTGGGGGCACCACCAATTCTTAAATGCGCCATCATGGGTTGCAAGTGCCATGCCCAGTTTTATGGTCGCCACCATATAGCTTCTCTCCAAGCAAGTCTGCCGGCTTTAGGAATTCAAGGGATGGCCAGTGTGTGGTGACAGCTCAGCGCTAGGACGCGATAGGTGCTGTTCATTTGCACTCTGGGACCGTGCTCCTTGAATGCCTAATGGTGATTTTGCCCCAAGCGCCCTGCCCGTTCTTGTGGTCGGCCGTTCTTCCGACACGGCCCCCTTTGGGGCCCTGCCGGGTTTCCGGCCGGCCGCACCTGTGCTTCTTTCTGCCGTGGACAGGGTGCAGGGCAGCACCGCATAACTCCGTTCTCTCCGAGCAAGTCTGCTGGCTTTAGGAATTCAAGGGATGGCCAGTGTGTGGTGACAGCTCAGCGCTAGGACGCGATAGGTGCTGTTCATTTGCACTCTGGGACCGTGCTCCTTGAATGCCTAATGGTGATTTTGCCCCAAGCGCCCTGCCCTGTTCTTGTGGTCGGCCGTTCTTCCGACACGGCCCCCTTGGGCCCTGCCGGGTTTCCGGCCGGCCGCAACCTGTGCTTGTTGTGCCGTGGACGGGGCGCAGGGCAGCGCCACCTTGTACATGTTACATATCGTGCTTGTCGCTTTGGTCCTTGATTTTCCATTGTGCCGTGGTGAGTGCCGTGAAACTGTGTTGTTTTTGTGTGTGTGTGGTGTGTGTGCCTTTGTGTCTGCTTGCTTGTTTGTTTGTTTTTCAGGTACAAATGCCGGACCTGAGGTGGTGCTGGTGCCTCAAGATATATATCCTTGACCAACCTGGCATGTGGGTGGGGCAAGGGATGTGCTCAGGTGGAAATCTTCTTGTGCGTGCAACGGCTGGGAAACCAGACCAATCAGTTGTACTCTCGGCAAGAACCTGCCCTGCTAGAGAGCGCGGTCCCCCAGTTGGCGGATAGGGGTCCCTCTGCTGGCTGGTACTCACGTGTACCAAGCAGTAGTTGTGGTGCTTGCACCTCGCGGACCAACAGGCATATCTTTTCAGGACATCATCCGGGCTGTACAGTCACTGAGCTTCGTTCGCACTTCGAGGACCATCATGAAGAACTTTTCCACGCATCTCTCCGGGCACTGAAGCCGCCGAACCTGTGTAGCTTATACGTTAAATAAATGCATTTGTTGTGTCACCTTCCTTGCCTTTCTGTTGTATGCATGCTGCCATCGGCCTAACCTACATGGCGCTTTCTGGAGTATCAAAGAACTCTACGCGCCGACACGTCTGTACGAAAAGCATGCTCAGCATCTGCGAGGCTTTCAACGTGGCTTTCATTGTTGTTTAGCGATAGTAGTTTATCACACAACTACCTGTAAGATATGCACGTGAAACGCTCGTCGTTCACAACACCTTAAAAAGGTTCACCAAGATGGTTAGTGGCTGTTGTACGGCAGGGCTGCAGGTACAAAAAAAGATTCACTCGGTAGGGTAGTTCTTTGAAATGAAGTCATTTGCAAGATTGCCCATTGCATTTGAAACAAATTTTTTTAATGCTGGTTTGGCTGTGTGCTTTGCCATGAGCCTAGCAAGACATGCATGCTATGCAGGCAAGCCAGTACGGCGTTGAAACTTTTGCAGCTGTTGTGCGGCGTGAAAGCTGCGCGAGACACTTTCGGGTTTTTGCTGCTGGCCGCTGCGCAACTCCTGAATCGTATATCGCGGATTGAGAGATCCACTGATACAGCCATCATTAACAATTTTCGCGACATTCACTTGGGGCGCTGCAACCTCGTCTGCAACAAAGCACGCAGCCATCACTTCTAACAGCCGGTGCTGCAGTGTGCACCCAAGAAGGAAATGACCGCGATGCAGCCAAGGTTGCTGCGAGGAGTAATTATTGGGAGACAGCCAAATGAAGTTTCTAAACCAGAACGAGGCTTTATTTAGGACAAAACTCTGAAGTGTGCACGTTCAGCTTCGGCGGCGCGGACGCGCCGCGGCTGACGAGGAAGCTCCCAAGGATAAATTTGGGCCACTCGATTTTGTGGCCCTGTACGTCGGAGGAAACGACTTGGCCAACGGCAAGCCAGTGGACGACATCGCACGGGACATTAAGGTATGCGATCCTGATTATCGAGTAAATATATTCTGCTTTTGACCATTGTGTGCACGAACCCTCGGCTACATCGGTGAGCGCAGCGGGTGGCAGCTGCAAAAACGTGCACTGCGCTCTCGTGAACAAAGGCGCGTAAGAAAGCCTCGTGTACCACATGTATGTAACTGCATGTGGCCTGTGCCAATGTTTATAGAAGCAAGGTAACGTTGGCCTGTGCTGCGTGTGCGCGTGCTGCGATCGAGATAGTATACCCCGACTGCCACCATACGGGTTAACCTCCGTTGCCCAGCCTAGGGCTGGCCTTGATGACAGCCTTTGCAGGTATCGCGTCACGCACTCTGTCTTCTCCGCCGTGAATAAAACGGCTCCCAATAAAGAAAAGAATCATTGAATAATTGCAAAAGATCCTCAGGACTTCATATTTTCATATGACGGCTTATATTGATCCTGGGAGAAATACTTCTCAGCAATGCGTCTGTGCTCGCAAACGAAGCCGACTTTACGCAATCTGTGGCTCTGTATCATTTGACAAGTAGCCGCTGAGACGACTCTTGCATTATGCACCCCACCTTCGCTGGTCATCCTTCTCTACGGAGTGGACGGACACAATTGTTTTCTGTAGCACTTATCTCATGCAGCTTTCTCGAAGCTGCTGCTAGACGCAGCAGCGTCAGATAGCTCGCAGCCTGTGCGTTCTGTCCTCTAACATAAGCATCGGTGCAAACTATGTATAGTGCAAAGAATGGTGAAATTGCAAGTAAATTTTTAGTAGTTCAGTGCAGACACTGCCAATATTACCTGTTTACTTACACTGGCAGTTGTGAAATAACATTTTTTCGTCTTTGATGGAGATTAGAGAATTATACCACAGCGTAATGTAAATACATAAGGCAATGTGCAAGGCAATGTGCAAGGAACAAGTTACAATGAATAACATCGGACAGTTTCACACCAGCAGGAAAAATTTAGAGACGAAGTGCCCATTTCTGTGGAGTACATGATACTTCTGTACAAGGAGAATGGCGCATAACTATAATAATGAACTAAATGTGATGCTTTCTTCCGTTCAGCTCCTTGTTCTGGAGGCCCCTCAAGAAGGCCGAGAAAGTATTTTTGTTCAGAGTCATCCCTCGTCAAGTGGAGGACACCATCATGAAGCGGCGTCGGCTGGGACTCGGCAGACTTCTTGAAAAAATGCTCCCTGACAGGGAGCTTGTGACACTTGTCAACACAGAGGCAAGGTTTTCAGTGCATTTACCATGCTTAGTGTCATTCTCAGCTCCAAGGGAATGGATATCATGTATCAAACGGCACCAAAATTGATCTTGTAGCCATCATTGCGTGGAAAAAATAGTTTAGGGAGAAGCAGTGTGACCCTTTCATTGCATTAATAGCTGTGCACTGTATCGAAAGGGCTTAGTCGGTATGCGAAGACTTCTGTTTTTAAATCGTGTATACATGACTTCGGATTGAATGAGTTGAAGAGCAATAATATGTCTTTTTTGTATTCTTCGCTCCAAGTTTACAAATAAACGTGCAAGAAATAGACAGCAAAATAACATGCACTAGTGTCACAAAAAGTAATGAATATAGTATTGTGACCTGGTGTAGAAGACAGGAGCAGTATGATTTAGACGCATTCCACGTTCACAGCCTTCACATCACCTTATTTGATGGGTCACGCTTCTGCAAGGCCTTTTCCTGAAATAACCACTTTTTTTTTATTCTAAAGCACCAAGTTTCTCTAAATCGATAGGGGCTGGTTCATTCAGTTGATGCGCTTCCCCTCTAAAGGGAAGTTTTTGAAACATTTTGTGTGCTTAGTTAGGGAGGGTGCTGTAACTGAGGGAAAATGGTACATAGCTGTTGTGTTCCTCACTGGTACCCTGCAAGACCCACATTCTTCTCAAAAATTTACAGGGCCGGTTTGCTGGCAAGCCTCTCATGCATGGTGCCGACGGGTATCATGTTGGCAGAGGCCTCGGCATTAAGGCTCTGGCAAAGGCCCTGTCGCTGGCTGTAAGGGCACACTTTCGAGTGTGTGGCAGCCGTGGCCTGCTGAGCAACAGCTCCAGGTTTGGAGGAACTGGAAATGCCGGAAATGTAATGCCAGAGGCCATCTGGCACCAGACTGCTGCCTGGTTTCTTCATGTGAGTTTTGCAATGTGTGCATGACAAAGCTTTGTCAGGAGAATAGAGCTGTACCCAGTACTCTATCCCAAGATCTGCAAGGTGTCAGTATGGCACATATGTGAATGTCTATAAAAACATGGGCTTATGTACATGTACGCATTGTGAATGTGATTTCAGATCATGTAAATAATTCTGCGGTCGCTGTTTTACCAATTAGGCTTCAAAAGTAATTAACCTCCAATTGTTCGTTTGCATTGCTTCTGCACTACTCATAGTGTGTAAAATGAAGGAAACTTGGTAGCTGAATGTGCAATCTTTTGAAAATAGCCAATTTCTAACATTGTTGATGTCATTTGTGGTGGCATTTTCTCTGAATTGTGCAGGAAACCCAGCTGGGAACAGATGCCGCAGCACAGTGCGTGGTCAACAGGTCCACAAGTAGCAAAAATAAATATCCCACAGTAAATGCTTCAGTTTCAGTTATTTGAAAAAGCAAACGCCAAGTGTCGCCAGAGGGCAGTGGCAAACATGGTCGCGTTCTCAATACAAGGCCTGAGCTTGTATAACAGCAGAACAGTGTTTGCTGTTCATTTCTTGTAGAAATGTAGAGATATAAACAATAGCTGTTGCAGGCTAGGCAAAAGAGAAAACAAATAGCTTCTGGTCACACTATCTCAATTTTGTTTGCACTTCAACTGGTTCCTGGCAGCCAGTGGAATGTGTTATTTTTATTCAATTACCCCATGGCCTGCGGGCACTAAACAGGGGAGTGGGAAGATTATACTGTAAACAAGTGAAGAAGCACAGCAACAGGAAAAATGCAATCAAGTGACATGACCTGATACAAGGTATGAACCAAGGGCTGCATACAAAAAGGTATATGAGTAACAGAAATTCTAAAACACAACAGAACCGCATGTGTCAGCAATGCCACGAGGAAGGCAACTCCCACACAAAGATGATGTTGGCCCAATGAGTCCTTAAAACAGATGAATTTTTACAGTATGATGATGATCAATGCGCATAGAAATGAAAGCTGTGTGATGACAATAATGTATTGTTAAGTAATGCACCGTTATAGTACATTTCGTGCAATTCACTCAACCGAAACACAAACCAAAACCACTGTGGTAGGCAATGTGCATGTATTCAAGGCCAATGTTGACTTCATACCCCAAATTTCACACTATACCTACAAAGGAAAAAAAAAACAACGCAATATAAATGAGGACACCTGAAGGAGGAAAGATGTCGCAGCCAATGATGGCACAGAATTTTCTTTTTTTACATCATGAATCTAAACCAAGTTACCATAATTCGTGAACATGATCACTATCATTTGAAATTATTGTACATCTAAATGAAGGTTACCTAATTGCCAGATAAATTACTCAGTCATCTCCAAAAACACTGACTGAACAAGTAATGTTTAGAGGCACATTATTAATGTAGACCAGAAAAAAGCTTAGGTCCTAACATGGGCCCTGTATGTCCCTTTAGCCATCCGGAGCATGGGCGTGTTAAAGTTAGCTGTTACAAGCTGACAACAGGTACTGAAAAAAAAGCAATTAGCTAGGCGAGAAAAGCAATGTTAAAATTGAGGCTTCTTAGTTTTGAAATGGGGAAATCGTGAGTTGCTTTCTCGAACGGTTCAGGTTCAGAAAGATCAGTACATATAGAGCCTTTGGATGTCCCTCATCAACAATAGAATGCGTCATCAGTGAAACAGAAGCCAGGTTTTGCACGAAAAATTGGTCCGACTTTCATGCTACCAGTTGGTAAAGAACGGCCATTTAAAATATTGACAAGCTGCGGGTAAATCACATGTTCATTATTTTGCATATTACATAAACGGAGGAGGAAAACGAACGGAAAGGCCGAGAGGTTATCCAAGCTTAGAGCCTGGATCGCTACTCGACACTGGGGAAGGGGTGCTCAGGGGGTGAAAGAGGGGCAGACGAAAAAGAGGAGATAGGAGCGGGTCCACACATACACTTTAGTCCCTTCGTGGGCGCTATAGTCTTTCATCCAAGCGTGTGTCCTTCATGAAACGCAGAAGGGCTTTTGTTGCCTTCGGCAAAGTCAATTGTAGGGGTCGATGTCCTAGAAAAGTCTCTAGTTTCAACGGTTGATTGTCCAGTGGGTTGAGCTCAGTGGCCAAAACACGTCTTTGCGATGAATACTAACAACAAAGCACATGTTGTATTGTCTTTTCAAACCTCGCAGGCATCGCAGTGGGCACTACTGGCCATCCCAATGAGGGAGGAGTAGGCTCTCGTAAATACCACTCCCAACCACAGTCTACAAAGTAAATTTAGTAGACTGTGATCAAGACAGCCCACACGGAAAACGGCACTCGATTGATTGATTTTGGGGTTTAACGCGCCGACGCAACGCAGGCGATGAGGCGCGCCGTAGTGGAGGGCTCCGGATTAATTTTGACCACCTGGGGATCTTTATCGTGCGCCGAAATCTCGTACACACGGGCGTTTTGCTTTTCGCCTCCATCAGAAAGGAAAACGGCACTCGGGTATAGGGTTCTGGTTGTGGAGGCGCGTATGAACAAAGTGCGGTGTATTTAACCGAGTAATGGAGGTCCTGCGCGCAAACTGACGGGGCACCCTAGCTGCATCAGTTCTTGAAAGTGGAAGCAAGATGGTGCTTTCACTGTCATAGCCTGTCCCGGCAGCTGCATCAGCGAAGGTGACTGATACCGGTCTATGAATATCTGGACAAAATTTATTGCCCGTCATAAAGAGAATACATCATCTTTGATTTGATTGATTGTAGGGTTTAACGCACCGACACAGTGCAAGCGACGAGGTGCGCCATAGTGGAGGGCTCCGCATTAGGGGGGCACATGGATCTTTGAGACCAGAAAATTGCCCAAAAAAGCATTTTTTTCCCTCCAAAAGCAGTTTTCCCTCCAAAAATTCCATATGTGGAACAGTGGCACTTATGAAAGCCATAGAGGCCCGATTTCAACAAAGAAATAGTTATTTTACCATAATTCCCCACTTTTTCGCCTCGAGTGGTATCGCAGTGATACAAAATTCTCGAGAGGTACATCCCAGCATGTAGTGCAGCTAGGAACATAATTTCTTTTGCACTTTGAGGCTGAATGTCTAAACCATGCGATATGGGAAGAAGCCGATTTTGCATTTTGTGTTTCAGTAGTTGTTTAATTAGCATTATTTTTAATTAGTTAGCAATAGCTCACACCTAGAAGTTAGAATTGATGTAAACTTGTATGTGATTGCAAAAAAAAAAAACTGCTTACCATGTTTCATTCTCCACAACTCGTGGTATCTACTCATGTCTTGCTGGTAACGTTTTGTTGAATAGTTTTTTTCCCTACTCTTCTCAAAAACAATCAAGGAAGCTTTTTAATTAACACAGAAACTAGTTACCTCACATCAAAACTAATTAGATATTAGAAATTAGCTAAAAAAACTGAACAAGGCTATGAATTTTCATCTAAAAAAAAAAAGTTTTGCCCGTACGCATAAGTTCTCGATTAAGTTCCCGCTTCCAAATAAGACGCCAATAAGTTGAAGTCGGCCACGGCAAATAAGCAGGTTGCCAAAAAACCCGACAGAAACGCTACCTTAACCGAGCGTTTGTATCAGTTTCGGGCAAACGACTTATTACCTAGACATCGCTAAAGTCGTAGTTGAGAACTTATTCCCACACTTATCGCGTTAACGGGCCCAGTGCGCTTCCTTAATTTTGACCACCTAAGGATCTTTAACGTGCGCTGAAATCTCGTACACAAGTGTTTTTTCTTTGCACCTCCATCGAAAAGCGTGGCAGCGGCCGGTAAACCAAATAAAGACATCCGGAACTCTCCAACCAGCCCGCAAGAGTGCCTAGCCATAGTGATAGTTCAAATGTAAGTATGGAGTTGTAGCTTTTAGTGCTGATAAGCTAACTTAGAATTAACGTCAAATAGAGCAGATGATGAGCATTGAAAGATTCAAGTTATTTTTTTTGGAATGTCTGCGATGCATGAAGTGAGTTGCATTCATCGAGAAGGCATCACAGGTTCGATGAATGAGATTTTGCTGGTGTTGCTGAAACCCGAGAATGTCCGTGCAAAGGCAGGAGTCAACAGCTGCAGTCATCGCTATGGGTTGCCAAATCCAGTGTTTTCAGTGTTAATTCAAGGTTAGCTCTTTTATTCACATTCTTCGAAAACTGTCTCTGGTTTTTGTTAGCAATATTAGGAAAGGTGTGATTAAAGTGTGGTCCTTTTCTCTTTTATGGCCTTTTCTATATTTACATCACAAAGACCTTTTTTCTTCTTGGTCAACTTATTGCCTAAACTAGGGCACATGTTTCATAGTAGACTAGCCTCAAGGGAACAAACTTCTGTCAGGGATGTTAGTTTACCTTTGGAACCAATAACAGTTCAAATCTAGAGGTGCTCCCTCATGAATCCATGTAGATAAACGTCGTCAATCTCGGGCAGCTCATGAAACCCGCCTAACAGCTTGACGACATTGTTTAGCTTGCGTTGCCTTTTTAGTTTTAACGCTGGCCGGGTTGACGTAGAGTGCAAAGGGAGCGAAGAGCTGCTGCAAGAGCCTTTTTATTTGCTTTCGTGTTTTCCTTGCAAGTGTGTTCGCAGGGTAGTGAGAGGTAAGGAGCGATTCTTGTTTTAGACAGGTCTTTTGTCTCGCTTCTTTTGTGAAGCCAGCAAAGTCTGTCCATTTGCTGCTTAATGATGGTGATTACCAACATTCAAAATGCCTGAAAATGGTGGAGACGAGATTGAGGAATTAAGACCTGGGTTAGCTTTCAGAAGTGCCAACTTTGCTTTGAAAACAATCCAAGGTTAGCAGGCAGCCGGGGCACTGGTAGCCCATCGGAATCGCCAGTTAAAGAGCTAGAAACTCAACTAGTCCACTGGGATTTCAAGTGTTCACATCTTCATGGGAATATAGAGTGCCTCGTAATGAGCGCTAGAATAGAGCAACACACAAAGCAGACTGAGTTAGAGGAGCATGAGAACGCAGTTAATGCACGTGAGGCTATGAACACATCAGACGGTGCGTTTAGCACAAGGTCGAGATCACTCCATTGTTATGTCAGTTGGTTTAGTAAATATTTGCTTCAAATGCAAATCACCACAAAAACTATGACATTTTTAGTTGATCCGAGGCATGCTGCGAAAACCGCAGGTCATGCTTCCAGCTTAACTATTTTCAGAAAGAATCGTGCAAGAGGAAAGTTTAAAAGGGCAAGGCCTAACAAGAACATTGGAAACAGATCCCATTTTCTTCCCATCACCTCCCTTCTCACACTTACAAAAACAACACTGACTTCGACCTATAAAATAATATTTTGTTACCAGTGTCTTGTTACAAGTCTTTATCACACCCCAAGTGGAACTAGCAAAAAATGTCAAGTTGAATCGGAGGACTGCAGATTAGATTCAGAAGTGGACAGGAGCACAAATAACGCGCACTTTATAAAGTTTGTGCAACACTTGCACTGCATATGCTGCTGCGAGATACACCAAGGCAACCGGGGCACAAGATGAAACCCGCAAGTGTCTTGCGCAGCTTTCACTCCGCACAACAGCTGCAAAAGTTTCAACGCCGTACTGGCTTGCCTGCATAGCATGCATGTCTTGCTAGGCTCATGGCAAAGCACACAGCCAAACCAGCATTAAAAAAAAATTTGTTTCAAACGCAATGGGCAATCTGCAAATGACTTCATTTCAAAGAACTACCCCACCGAGTGAATCTTTTTTTTTACCTGCAGCCCTGCCGTACAACAGCCACGAACCATCTTGGTGAACCTTTAACGACGAGCGTTTCACGTGCATATCTTACAGGTAGTTGTGTGATAAACTACTATAGCTAACAACAATGAAAGCCACGTTGAAAGCCTCGCAGATGATGAGCATGCTTTTCGTACAGACGTATCGGCGCCGTAGAGTTCTTTGATACTCCAGAACAGCCCATTGTAGGTTAGGCCGCTGGCAGCATGCATACAACAGAAAGGCAAGGAAGGTGACACAACAAATGCATTTATTTAACGATATAAGCTACACAGGTTCGGCGGCTTCAGTGCCCGGGAGATGCGTGGAAAAGTTCTTCATGATGGTCCTCGAAATGCGAACGAAGCTCAGTGACTGTACAGCCCGGATGATGTCCTGAAAAGATATGCCTGTTGGTCCGCGAGGTGCAAGCACCACAACTACTGCTGGTACAAGTGAGTACCAGCCAGCAGAGGGACCCCTATCCGCCAACTGGGGACCGCGCTCTCTAGCAGGCAGGTTCTGCCGAGAGTACAACTGATTGGTCTGGTTTCCCAGCCGTTGCACGCACAAGAAGATTCACTGAGCACATCCCTTGCCCCACCCACATGCCAGGTTGGTCAAGGATATATATCTTGAGGCACCAGCACCACCTGCAGGTCGGCATTTGTACCTGAAAAACAAACAAACAAGCAAGCAGACACAAAGGCACACACACACACACACAAAAACAACACAGTTTCACGGCACTCACCACGGCACAATGGAAATCAAGGACAAAGCGACAAGCACGATATGTACACATGTACAAGTGGCGCTGCCCTGCGCCCCGTCCACGGCACAACAAGCACAGGTGCGGCCGGCCGGAAACCCGGCAGGGCCCCAAAGGGGGCCGTGTCGGAAGAACGGCCGACCACAAGAACAGGGCAGGGCGCTTGGGGCGAAATCGCCATTAGGCATTCAAGGAACACGGTCCCAGAGTGCAAATGAACAGCACCTATCGCGTCCTAGCGCTGAGCTGTCACCACACACTGGCCATCCCTTGAATTCCTAAAGCCAGCAGACTTGCTCGGAGAGAACGGAGTTATGCGGTGCTGCCCTGCACCCTGTCCACGGCACAACAAGCACAGGTGCGGCCGGCCGGAAACCCGGCAGGGCCCTAAAGGGGGCCGTGTCGGAAGAACGGCCGACCACAAGAACAGGGCAGGGAGCTTGGGGCAAAATCACCATTAGGCATTCAAGGAGCACGGTCCCAGAGTGCAAATGAACAGCACCTATCGCGTCCTAGCGCTGAGCTGTCACCACACACTGGCCATCCCTTGAATTCCTAAAGCCAGCAGACTTGCTCGGAGAGAACGGAGTTATGCGGTGCTGCCCTGCACCCTGTCCACGGCAGAAAGAAGCACAGGTGCGGCCGGCCGGAAACCCGGCAGGGCCCCATAGGGGGCCGTGTCGGAAGAACGGCCGACCACAAGAACAGGGCAGGGCGCTGGGGCAAAATCACCATTAGGCATTCAAGGAGCACGGTCCCAGAGTGCAAATGAACAGCACCTATCGCGTCCTAGCGCTGAGCTGTCACCACACACTGGCCATCCCTTGAATTCCTAAAGCCAGCAGACTTGCTCGGAGAGCACGAAGTTATGCGGTGCTGCCCTGCACCCTGTCCACGGCAGAAAGAAGCACAGGCGCGGCCGGCCGGAAACCCGGCAGGGCCCCAAAGGGGGCCGTGTCGGAAGAACGGCCGACCACAAGAACGGGCAGGGTGCTTGGGGCAAAACCACAGCACGGAGGAACAGGCACACACACTATTAGAGGTCTGGAGCCAGCACCCTGTCCTGCCATGCTACCCTGCCGGCTCTCGTTTGGAAGTAGCGGGTGAACGTTTCCCTGACTGCCTTTGCAGATGAAGAGTAATTATTGCTTGCCAAACGAGGAACACTCAAAAAGTTGACACCAGCTTGTTGCTCTCGTCTCCATCTACCTGGCACAATACTACCATCTGCAAGCACAGTGTCCACATCATCTGAAGCACAATACATGAACTGGGGCTGATTTTCTTCAATATCAAGAGTTCTGAGATAATTGTGGAGAAGCACAGTGGACCATATGACTTCATCAAGCAGCTCTAATTTACCTTTCATTTCTTGGCGTAGAATCCTCCACCTGTTCGCCAGGATGCCAAAGGAGTTTTCAATAATTCTCCTGGCTCGAGACAGTCTGTAGTTAAAGATGCGTCTTACAGCGTTCAGTTGCTTGCCTGGGTATGGGCGCATTAGGTTCTCTAGGAGAGGGAAGGCTTCATCACCTACCACAACGTGAGGTGCTTCCCAAGTACTTCCCCGTAACCGTTTTGGGCCCGGTATGTGCAACAGGCCGTTTCTAAATTTAATCCCGAAATCGCATTCGCGGAAACAACCTACATCTCCTCGGGATCCTGCCTCGCCTACATCGACTAGAATGAATCTATATCTGGCATCACACACCGCGAGAAGTAGTGATGCAAACCGGCCTTTGTAAGTGCGGAACAGGCCTCCAGAGTTTCCTGGGGCCTCTATGTGCACATGTTTGCCGTCGATTGCTCCAATGCAATTCGGAAATTGCCAGAGGTTTTCAAAATCAGTTCCTATTTCTCTCCATCGGGCAGTAGTCATGTCTGGCAAGTACAATGGCTCTAGAACCTTATGCAAAGCTTTGCAAGTCTGCAAAACGTAACGGCCCGCCGAAGTCGACGAGACCCGGTACGATTTAGCAATAATTTGCATTGATGATCCATGGGCCAGGAACCTGAAATGGGGGATATCTAGACATCAGACGCCGTTGCTAATGGTTCCTGCATAAGTACATGAAATTTAGAATATAATGGCATTATAGCTTGAATAAACCAAGGTGCAAACAAAATCCTGTTCGGAACGCGTGTACAGGTTTACACGACAAAATATGAATAATCTAAAGCGCAATGTTAGACATGCTGCATTACCTGCGAGCTGAAATGAGAAGTTTGAGCACCCAGAGGAAGTGGACAACCTTCCTCTTGCTCATCTGTGCAGTAGTGTTGAAATGGTGTTGAACTGATGGTATGTACAGCATGTCCTTAATGAACCTGAGTCTGATTGAATGGCAGGTGATACTCTCGTTTGTGGAAGACCAACACATACGCCGAGACCAGATTTCTACGTTGCAACACATGATGCTGCATGTGAAGTGTGTGTGCATGCACCGTTCGTATTTCTAAGTACCACCCGCACGAAACACGGACTCTTTCCACTAACCAGAAAATGTACACATTTTTTCGGTCTGGTATTGCATATCACGCTGTTATACTAGTGTGGAGTTCAAGAGGACAAAAGACAAGATTTGTAAACCCAAGCACTGTTCTTAGCTATACTTCGGTCAAAACATTTACAGCAGGCCAATTTTGCAGTAATATCATGGGAGCGTCGACCGGCCTGTGGGTCAGTGCCTTATCACGGTAGAAAGCGCAAACGAGCGAGAGTACATCGCATGCACAGAGCGATCCCGCCAGTGCAAACGTGGTCTGCTAGGCTGTTCCCGCGAAGCACGACACAGCCCCTTTCCGCTGGTTATCAGCTGCCTTGCTCTGAACAAGGAGCACGCAAAACTACTGTCACCGCTCCGGCAATCAAGATAGCCGACTGATAAGTTGCGGAAAGGGGCTGTGTCGTGCTTGCGGGAACAGCCTAGCAGACGACGTTTGCACTGGCGGGATCGCTCTGTGCATGCGATGTACTCTCGCTCGTTTGCCGCTTTCTACCGTGATAAGGCACTGACCCACAGGCCAGTCGACGCTCCCACGATATTACTGCAAAATTGGCCTGTACTTTAAAAGCCAACAGCATACTCCAATTTAACAGCTCAAACTCACTTCAACGTTAAGGCGAGCTTCTCTCCGGCTGACACAGTGACTCTTGTCACCCTTTTTGGCCGGATCAGTGGGCTCACCAGGGCAAGAAGATGGTCAAACCTGCACGGTGGCAACAGCAGAATGTAGGTGTAAAACGGGAACGGCAAGGGTCGTGGATAGAAGTTTGTCGGTTAAGCAAAGTACGGGTTAGAAGAGGGTAGCGACTTTTTCCCCGACTTACACTTCTATGAAAGAAGACAACAAGTTTGTGTTTCCCACCAAGCATTTGTTGCCCTAGGGGGCAATGGCACACTATGCATGCAGGTCCCTTGTACTGGCGTTTACACATACGAAGATGCTTACACGGTCATGGCCCGAACAGAAATAGTAGACGGATTCTTATGCACACACATATATTCGCTACCAACAAATGAAACACGACCATCTGTATGATGACCCCGTTGCAAAAGTAGACATTACTCGGGCAGACTTGATGAATGCAATATTGCGAAGTCAAGCCAGTTGTTTGTCAGTAGCCCCTTTAATTTCATAAAGGCAACACGTTAGCAGTAACGCGCGGCTTCTTCGCTAAACGAAGCGCGCACGTGTCACAAAAACGAATGCAAAGAAAGTGCAAATAAAAAATAATTTTTACCTTTCAACAGACATCCGGAAGTACTCGAAGAAGTCCCGGCCTTCACCTGCCCTCATTTCTTGGACCAACGTGAAGTACTCACTGCTTTGACGTCGTCTTCTGAGTATCTGCCGTATAGGCTTATGTCTACGAGCCACTAGTCGCTTCTGCCTGACGGTGTCGGCCACAACAAATGCCGCCATGAGGGGAAAGCTGACTCGAGGCGCATTTTGAATGTACGCTACTAAACATTCCTTCACAGGAGTACTCATCTGGTGGCGAACTAAAATCATCGCCACCAGCAAAAACTTCGTATAGAACCACGCCATGGCGAAGCTCTCGTGCTCACTCACCACACCGCTACAGCTCCCGCTCCGTCGCCAGTGACGCTAGTTCAGTCGGGTGCAGACCAAGACCCTAGTGTCTGGTTGCCAGCGGACTAGTGGTTACTAGCGGAAAGCAGTGTGGATCTGGATTGCAGTGGCGGCTCCAAAACAAGCCAACGGTGTTGCTAGCCATAGCCTCCTGGGCTAGCTCAAAAAATTGTTTCGATGAATGCCCGCTGTCCAAAATGAGGCGCTGTTGACGCTGTTTTGGCTCTGAGGATGTAGCAGGTTTTCATTGGTCCGCTTGGTGGGTAGCCTAAACCAATAGAGAGGCTCTCGTCGCACCGGAATGCGCGGTGTGCCGGAGAGACCGTTTCAACCCCTTCCGCCATCCGCCGCGCGTTCCGGCCGCCGGAATGATTTTGGACGGAACGGAACGACCCCGCCGGAGGTACCGTTTATGGGACTTTAGGTAGGAACGGGCGGTGGTGCTGAAGAACCGCGCGCGGGGACTGGGACTCGGGAGGCAGAGTGTTTCTGGTGATGGTGTGTGTGTGTATGCCCGGACGGGCGACAGCGTGGAGGTTGTAAGTAAAGAGTTCTTTCACGCAACCGCAGTGTGCCTCATTCCTTGGCATGCCGTAGAGAGCAGGCCCACAACCTACACAAGAAGAGGCATATGTCAGGATGAAGTTCATTTGTGGAAAGTTTGATACTTATGACACCACAGTATACACCGACTCTGGCACGCACGTACGAAAGCACGAGGCAGCAGTTGTTGTAGTTGACTACTTAGGACATTTTTGTGACTGAATGACCCTTATAAGTACAGGAACAAATAAACGGAGCTGGAGGGCGGTCCTAGCGGAAGTATCGAATAGAGGCGGAAGTTTTGTTACAGGCTCTCAAAGGCCATTACCTGTTTTCTGTAGGCAGAATACCTGAACGCTTCTGTATGATACTCCCTTCCACAATTCCGAAAATGAATAACGTTGCCCAGCCGACCAGGCACAACGGTCTGGAAGAGAACGAGGCACCAACCACGAGGCACGGGAACTCGCGTACCGTGCTCTTTGCGACCACTAAAGCCGTGCTCCCCTCCGAGAAAAACGACAAGAATGTCTCCTCATCCTACGCATAGCAACACAATTTTTTCCCTTGCTAAAAGGAGGTCACAATGCCGAAGAATCGCAAACTCTGTGGAGGATAAACCAACACAAGTATCTACAAATGTATCTGGGAGAAGATATTTGATGGGAACATCACACATTAGCTTAACTCTGCTAAATTCAGATAAACGTCCATTTTTTTCCACGCAACCTAGCTGCGTCCAAGGGTATGCTCAGGAGAGAACAACTCAAACATTACATATTGCACTTCTATTTAGACATGAGAAGCAGCTTTGACCAGCTCGTTACCTCAAGATCAGCGCGAGCTGATGAGAGCGCAGGGGAAGGAGCTGCTGCATTTGCCGCCCTAGACTTCAGGTTACACTCTCGAGCTCCCTGCCATCTCTTTGCCCCCTTTTCCTAAAGCTCAACTATTTCTTCAATAACAAATATCCTAATACACACACATACTCTCTCTCTCTCTCTCACTCTTTGTCTCTGTTCGCAAAAAGCAAATATGTTGAGTCCTGCACAAGCATCACAGATTAAAACACTTTGAAACACTGACACTGACGCCTTCTCGCTCAAACTGACAAAAATCAACCCGTAGCCGCAACCTTTTGCCCTCACATCTTAAGGAACAGAAACGCACAGGGACTATGTCTCTCCTACGCCACGGCTACTAAACGTTCGCTGCTAGTCCCTCTCTCCTCGCAAACTTTCAGTGCTCGAGAAGCATTGATCGTAAATACAGCAACTGCGCTAGAAAATGCTTCCTCGGAGTCACAGTAGCGCTATCGCGTCTAACATTTTAAGACCCATACGTAGATGTCACCTGGAACTTTTTTAACGTCCATAGATGACGATATGGCTTTTGCGCCGATAGTCTGAACTTAGCCTTACATTTCCTAAAGAGACCCCAAACACTTTCTTGTACTAACGCCGCCCAGCGACACAGCAGAAAGAAAGCTGGCGAAAAGCCAATTCACGAAGCTGTTTATCTATCCCGCCAACTGTTATCTCGCTTTAGTGCTCGAATAGGAACAGCTGTAAACGGTGCCATCGTAAGCCGAAATCATGAAGGTCTTCGAATTACCTTAATCTAGGGGGTTGCGGCTTTACAAGAGGGCTTTGTGAGCAGACTTCGGTCGCCTAAGATTGCATCGCAAAACGCAACAAAGGGTTTCCACATGCGGGCTGCTTGGCGTCCTTGTCGCCTTCTATCCAGTAGACGGAGCAAAGTATTGCCGACGTGGGCCATCCATTCCTAACGCAACAATAAAAACAGATGGAATCTCGGACTCTTCTACTTTTAAGCGAAGCTTGTATTGGCTGACTCGGGTCACCGTCGGTGTTGCTGTTGGCGTAATTGGTCAAACCTCCCTCATCCATCCCTTCCCCTTCATCCTCGCTTTTTGCTGGAGGCCGGAATCAGTCATACTCCCAGCCAATCACGTGCGCTCCCTCCCTCCGGAGAAGAGGAAGGGGTGTTAGCTCGCCCAACGCGCACCGTTTCTTGCGAGTTCACGGCAAGCTGCGCTATTTTGGAAAGAAAAAAACGGAACAACTAAACATGGTAAAAAATAAATTACAATAAACAAAAAGCCAGCAGAAAGCGGTACAAAATTTTAAACGTAAATGATTTGTTGAAGAATAGTTAAAACAACAAGAAAAGTGCAAGATTAAAAAGTCCCAAGGGGTTACTGGAGTCATCAAATGCTACAGATATTCGTAGCTCTTCTTGAGTGATTTGCTAACCCTTCAATAACTTTATTCTTATTACGTTTTCACGCAAAACTTCAATTTCAAGAAAATGGTCTGAAACTGCATATAAAATGTTGAACTTTATATTGTATATCGTTCACCGTTTTATGTAATGTATTCCTTTGTAAATTGTCCGAACTACTTTTGTTTCTGCATTGTATTTGTAGAAATTGTGTTTTTAATTACTGAACGGATAATTGCAGCTGCCGTTGTCTTGTAACAGTGTCTGATATCTTTGAATGGGAGGTCTCCGGATAGTTATTTAACTTCGGGACCCCCTGTTGTATTGCATACGAACAATAGAACTCAAACTGAAACCCCGAAAAAAAAAACGGTAATAAAAAAAACAAAAATGTCTACGTAGTGTGCGTTAGAATCCAAGAGAGCTGGCCGGGTTGGAAACAGTTCGTCATGAAAAATTTCGCTGCGCAAAGAGACGAATGCCATAGCGTACACCGGCGTCGGTTTTTACCTAATCTACCGCTATGCGCGATTAGGCGAAAAGACAGAACAGAAAACATGAACACCATATGAAAAACTCATTCGAAAATTTGAAACAGGCAACGCTTTTTTCCTGCATACCAAGTCAAAAATGGTGAAGACATTTATGTACATCTAGGTCATTGGCAAATAAATAACAAGAATAATCTAACCAAACAAAACGAACAGTTTCCAACTATGATTTCGTAATGTAATCAATTGATTTAGTGCATATTTCATATGTCATGATTCCAACGCAGGAACCACAGAGGGACGTTAAACAGGCGTGGCACAAGGGCACCAAATACTCGCAAAAATAATTCAACGCAGAGCAAAGTGAAGTAAGAACGACCAGCGGTCGACATATGTTGCTCCTCGTAGTCAAACAAGGCTGTGAAAGCTCAGAGAATGAAATAGCGACATCAGAAAGTCCCGTCTAATCCAGCTGCTTCATGCTAATACGAGTAAATACGAGAACAAAAGCAATCTTCCGTTATCAAACGTAACGTTTGTAAAATAGAGAAGCGTCGTTAGAATCCTTACGCGTTGCTAGGCAATTCTGAAAATTCTTTCACAATTTTATTTCCCTAAAAAAACACCATAGAAGGCGTTGCAACACTGGGATCAACCGGCAACCGTTTTATACCCCGGCTACTCTAGGGCCGGAATGTCATTCGAACCAAATGTCATTTCACTCAAATGGGGTGCTTCGACTGCCATTCAGAATCCGCCATGCTACACTACAATTTCGATGGCATTTCAAAGCTTTCACAAGTGCTCGCCGTGCCGTAGGCGCGCTGTTGTCGCCCCGTACCGTTTTCGTACAATGATACAACAATCAAAGTCAGGAGCAGACTAAGGAAGTAAAATGATATCAAATTGAAAGAGATCCCAGTTTTGACTATAGTAAGGTGGCTGTTTCCGTAGTTTTATTTTTTTTTTGCAACTGACCCACTGGTTTTGAGAGTATGAAAATTAAATACGTTGATTTCATACTTTAAGTAAATGAAGAGTGAACAAAGTTCCACAAACAAAAATATTTTGTTTGTTTTTGTACGGAAGTATATTTTTATTGGCGACTGAAGACGATGCTTGCGAGTGTGCTAGAAATGGCATTTGAAATCCCAAATGTCTCTCTCGATGCTCAATTCGCTCGAATGTCATTTGAGCAGAATGGCATTTCAAAGCATAGTGTAGCAGCACAGCTTGGCATGTGTGTCAAATGACATTTGGTTCAAATGACATTCGGACGCTAGTGTAGCAGGGGTGTAAGACATGACGGAAGCATGACATTCACGAGCACCAAATAAGCCTTTCGACGACAAGGAAAACTACAACGCCGCTTCTTCCTCGTTCTCCGCGTGCATATAAAGGTTGCGCTGTCTTTCGCAAGACGAAGAAGCCGCAAGCGCACAGCCTGATGCGTTCATTCTGTCGGGGCACCAATCAACGCGCTCTGTCGAAACGGAGCGAGCGAAAGGCACAACTGCTCGGATAACAGAAAGCACGTGTGGGCGAAGGAGCGCGTCGTCCTTTTGACGGTGGGGGAAAACCACTTTGAAAGAGGCCCACTGAAAGCATAACCAATAAAACTTTTGCACGGCTCGTCCTTACACAACCATTCGGAAAGATCGAAAAAGTTTCTCAACACATAGCCATGTAGACATACTGTAAGAAGGAAGCAAAGCAATAAAAAACAGGGTGGGAGTGGCGTGCCTTGCTCTGTGCAGAACGAGCTCTACATGGGCCTCAGATTACTCGGAAGCGCTGCCTGTTTCGTTTCGCGGTCTGGGCTGTGTGTGTCGGCTACTACTGCGCTGCTGTTGCCGGTGCCTAACCACTTGCACCGATATTTTTACAAGCTTCATCTCCACTACAAGAAAGGGCCCACGACTGACCATCTTCGCCGGACAGGTAATTTTTACTACAAAGCAGTATATGTCTAACCCCACCGGTTTTCATTCCGGTGTCATCGATTTACTCGGCGCCGCTCAGGGGCTCCTCGTCACCTCCGCTTACACCTCTTTCACAACTATTTCCCCCCTCGCCTCCACCGGTGCCCCTTTGGCAAGTTGCGCAGTCGGCCGCTAACGGTGGTACGCGGTTATCAGATGATTGCGAAAAATAAACTCAAGCACGCATGGGCGTAAAAAATGCACTGACGAATACCACACTCCCTAATATGAAATTTGTGCGCAGCGCGAGCTGCAGTCTTCTCGGTCACGGCGCATTTCTGCTGCATCTCAGGAAGTGTTCGCGTGGTCAGCGAACGCACGGCGGCGTGCGCTACTATGCTGCTACCTCGCAGTGCGTCGCGGCTGCCGGCCAGCATGTTGCAAATCGAGTTTGAACCTCCCGCGCAAATGTCAAGCGATGATTATGATGATGATGCTTAGTGGCTTCCCCTTTGTAACGGGGTGGCGTTGCACAGCGGCCTTAGTCGCAACGCCACTGTACAATCACCCTCGCCAAAAAAATACAAACAAAATAAATAAAAAATAATGTCAAAATAAAAAGAAAATACTTTTACGAAATTTTTGTGCTAGTCTGACTTCTTTGTTCGCATGTCTTCCCAGATTGTTCTCTGCTCTTTTCCCACCAACATTCTAACCTTCTTTTACTAACCTCTACTGCTGTCCAGTTCACTTTTCCGCTAACCTTAATGCCAAGGGCTTCCGGAAGCGGGATGGCTCCATCACTGAGGACTGGACGGATACTTTTGCACTCTGTTACAATATGTCGCATGGTTTCTGGCTCATTTCCGCAGCCTGCGCGTAGTTCTTCCTGTACCGGCTCGCGGAAAAGCGTTTTTGTCCGCAAGCAACCCGCTCGGGCTTCAAAAAGCAATGCACTCCCTTTGGTATTATCGAATAATTTTTCCCTTGTGATCTCCTGCTTCCCGATTCTGTAGATATCTAAGGACTTCTTCGCATCCATCCTCTTTTTGCAGGTCGTTGTTTCTGTTTCTTTCACTTCATTTTTTACTGCCTTGGTCGTTTCCCCTGCACTTCCAGGTTTCATATACTTTGTCCTGAGCCTTCTGGTTCTTTTCCTCCATTGTGTGTCCACGGTTTTCATGTAAAGATACCGTAACACTTTGGCCGCCCATCTCTGGTCATCCAGATTTCTAAGCCGTTCTTTAAAACATATGTTGCTCTGTGCTTCTCTCACTTCCAAGAATGCCCATCCCATATCTCCCTGCACTGCCTCATTTGTTGTTTTGCTGTGTGCTCCTAATGCCAATCGACCTACGGCCCTCTGATTTACTTCTAGCCCTGATTGAATCTCTGATTTGACACACACTACTGCGTTTTTAAGTGGTTCAGATTAGCCCAACGCCACCTAAAGGAAAGCCAGTCTAGGTGGCGTTGATTAGCCCCGCAAAAGGGAGCAGCGAGCATGTTGTTGCATATCGTGCCTGAACCTCCCGCGAAAACGTCACATGGTTTGGATAAGCGGAGGATGGAACAGCGTCTGGGGGAGGGCGCCCCTTGGTGGTGATACATGACACGTGTGATGGGAAAGGCAGTGAGAGAGATGACGCCGTAGCCGCACGTCGTACTCCATAACGACCATAACGTCGCATAACGACCAGCACTGCTTCAGTAACGTGTGAATCTTTCGTCGTAGCTTTAGTTCAACGCCAGTGTGCGTTCCATTCAATAAAAAGATGAAAAACTGTTATTTTTGGGCGCAGCCCTTTGGCGGCCGTTTCTGAGCTCAGCAGCGTCACCGTCCTAACTGAGTGAATGATGACAAGACGACGGGTGGAAGAAATGCTGTGCCCGAGGACGCGGGTTCGATTCCCGCCAGTGGTAGCCGTTTTCCTGATGGAAGAAACATCCCCCTCGCGAGGGGCACGATCAAATGCAGAGCATTTCCCCGGGCGCACGACGTTAAGTAGTTTGCGTTACGTTAATGTTGTTGCACTTGTGGCAACTGCTGACTAGGGAGCGCGGCGATGAGTGCTATCCAGCCTCGCCGACACCCGCCTTTATCACGCCACGATCGCGCGAAGGCTGCGAAGGCTGCCCCCCGCCCCGTGCGAACGTTTATCAAGCTAAGCATACCTACTCAGGGAGATTTACCGAGATTGCGGCAACTGCTCGTAGTCGCAAAGACCAAGAAAATGCCGAGCGCTGCGTGTCTCACGGCGACCTGCTGAGCGGCTCCGGCGCACCTTTGTCAATCCAAGCATATCCATTTAGGGAGATTGGTCAAGATTGACTAAACAAACACTCCAGCGTTCCCCGTAATCGTGGCAGCACCTCGTCGGAAAGATGAAACACTCCATCGTAAGCGGTAATCGTGGCAGCACTTGCTCGGAGTGAGGAAGACACGTTATAGCGTACGCCCCGCCAATGTGATGTGCAATAAATATCACTTCAAAAATAAAGAAAAGAAGGAAGCTCAAACTTATGGCAACAATGATGGAGCAAAGGGCGCTGCGGGAGCGAAGAAGCCAATGAGCTGCAATCGTGGACTTAAAGCTTCGTGGTGGTTGTGAAGCTTGCGTACAGCTTCGCTGCCTTGAAGTCTTCAGCGTTAGCGCGCTCTTCCTATCTTTCTTTTCTATGGTGTCATTTTTTAATTTGACCGCGAGGCGCCATCCATTGTTTGACAGGCAGAGCCTGCGGCGGGGACAAGGCAGTGCGAAATTTAAAATATAATTTGAAAGTTCACGTGACTAGGCTCTATATGCTGGGTTTTCTTTATGACCAGTTTGTTCAACTATGAATCTTTTACCCGACGAGACGAGATTTCGTCAAAATTTAGATTTATTTTCTATTATAGCCAGTTTTAGATCATTCATGCTCTATATCTAGGCCTGTCTTTGTTTTTGAGATCCTAGCGTTAATCCTTTGCTCTGCTTTTACTTAGGTGGCAAGATGTTGGTGCCGTAATTTACTCCGTTGTGCGGGGCGGTTCGGTGTGCACAATAGCGTGAATTTTGGGTCAGGCTCACGAACTGGTCTACCGAGCGTGCGATCATGGTTGGCTGAGGCCCCTGTCAGGCCACCTCCGCCTTTAGTCTCAGCCTCCCCTTGGTTTTGCCAAGAAATAAAAATCAAATACTCAAATACTCAAAACAGCTGATAAAAAAAATACCGGGCCCTTTACACTAACGTGAAACCTTGGGAGAGCTAAAGCATGCAGTGAATAAGTGTATTCTTGGCGCCTTAGCGTTTTTGTCCACGGAGATAAAACCGTTGGGGGTAGAGGTATACAGCTTTGCTGTAAAAGTCTGGAGTTTTTGAAGCACGAAGCGTTCTAGCGCGAGTCGTTGGAAAACGAGTGTCCCGGTGTCTTCTTCTAGTAAGGGTTTTTGCGCAAGGAGATGAAACGTCGTAGCGCGAGTCGTTGGTAAACGAGTGTCCCAGCGTGTTGTTTTACTACGCGTTCCGTTCTAGCACGATCCATTGGAAAACGAGTGTCCCGGTGTGTTCTTTTAGTACGTGTTCTTGCCTTCGGATATGAAACGTTCTAGCGCGAGGCATTGGAAAACGAGTGCCCCGGTGTTTTAGTACCGTGGCGGCCTGCAACGACGACGACGACCGAAGGCGCTGACAGCCAAAACCCGTAAGGGGCTCCGCCTCTAAAAATATTGCACCCCTCCGTCTAACGGTGACGATATCTGAACGCGAAGCTTCCTCGTGGTGAATTTTTTGGTTTGCCAATCCTACACTTCGAGTATGTGCTACTTTGGAGATACTTATGTTTCTATGTTGAATGCCGCAAACTTTTTCCGCTTGATGTTTCAGACTTTTACTCATATTTTAGAACGTAATGGCGGCTTCAGGCTTACTTTATTTCATTTTGTCAAGCTCGGCCAGGACACGGGCTCGTATTTTAGAAATTTTTCGGGTTCGCGAGTTTATCTGAATATTTCGCCGTGCCGGGGCTGTGTCTGTTGGGTCTAGCCGGGCCTAGAAATCGCGACCCCTGCACTGCTCCATTAGTAGGTGGACAGTGGTAGTGCTGTTATTCCACCTGTTTGACAGTATGTTTACACCACTGTTTCTTCTGTTTGAACGCTACCGTGTGTACTGGAACGCCGAATGATTTTTGCCGCAGCCTGCAATGGCGCTTGTTGTCGACTCGTGGTGCAAGCTGCTGCGTTGTATTATGCAAATCGAGCAGCCGTTCCCCGAAAGGAATTTACTTTTTCGAGCTCCCGCTGACGAGCAATTTATCAACAATATAAACTCTTTCCCCCAGGCCACTTTGCTCTTTGTAATGCGAATTTGCCGACCTTAGCGATTTCTCAAGAAGGCAACGCTTTATTGCATAAGGCCGCCTACGTTTTTCAGCAAGGCGAGCAGGTAAACGTAAACCTAGGAAGTTAACAAATGATCTGATTACGGCTGGAGTGAAGTCGGGCCAGTTGGTATACATAACTTGGCGTGAAACAGCGCGAACACACAGAATGACAGAACTGACTCCGATGCAGCGCTGACAGACTGATGCATAAAGCTGAGGAAGGAAATACGGAGGAAGGGACAGACGAGAGACACCCGATGTATAATAAATTACCTGCAATACGTATTTAAGGAGGCCCCCACGCCGCTCAGTACTCACTCATTTGGGGTGAAGAGTTTTTCAGTAAGGGAAGTAGATCGACGCAAGCTTACGAGGTGAACAATTGAGCTAGATTTTCTCACTCATATTTTAAACGTTTTTCAGTACGGAGAGTAAACTTATATTTGAGCTGAATTTTCACTCATAAGCTTGAAATGAAAAGACAGAGTAAAAGTCTATCACAGCCACAGTTACAAGTGAGGCTGCGGTCAGTGCAGACCCAGCAAAAATACATTTGCAAGATACTTAGATGCATAATTTATATACCTCGAAAATCGCTCGCCACTCGCGCTATGTTTGCGCTCTTGTGATTTCGGAGATCTCGCGTGGAAACCACGACGACCCGTGCGTAAACATGCCAAGCGGAGGATCAATTACAGCGCCACCTAACGGGGACGTCCGGGAGGGTGTCGGAACGAAGCCAAAACCGCTACCGAAAAACGATAAACAAAAGACATTTTTGGCCCGGAATGAAAACGAAAACGTAACGTTAAAGGTTCGTTCATCAGCAAAACAAAAAAAAAAGTTTCGTTTCGGTTATCGGTTTGAGTGTCAAGTTCAGGTATTTCAGGATTCGTATCAATTTCCATGCAGCGTGGTGCTTCCTGCCTGCTTCCATACTCTCTCGGTCTGTCAATAGGCGCTGTGAGTCCCCCGCGTGATCTCCGCGCGAATCTGGCTGCGGTGCAGACGCCACGGCCTTATTAATTTATTTGTTTAATTAGTTATTGATTGATTTATTTAGTTTGTGTGAGTGTTTCTTGGTGTTTTGTCTGTTTATTGTTTTGGCGTTTTATGTGTTTGTTGTTCTTAGTACCCGCAGTCGCAGCCAAGCAGGTGTTTGCCTCGTTGTGGGACTTTGCTCTCGCCACTGGCGTCCATATGAAAATGCAAACTTGTCCACACTTAATTGACACCACTTTCCCCACCCGCCCCAACTTAGTCCGAGTCGCCATCCTTATGTTAATAAAGATTTATTTATTGATTTATTTTTAAATACCCACATTATCCCTGCGGCATTGTTTTATGGTGTGTTATACATGTATAAACCAGAATATTCTAAAAATGGCATAAAAGCAAAGAAGAAAAAATACGTTTGGCGCGAATACCTGCATACATGTGCACGACTACAGAATCAAAAACAACAGGTTATTGTCGCACACTCAATAGAAACAGCTACAAGTCATGTTGCATTTCTACGCCAGCACTGCCAGAGCGCAGCGGTAAACATTTAATAAGGGGCGGAAGCAACACTTCCGGCCAGGCTATTCCTATTTTAAATAGCTTTTGTAAGGAGACGCTCCGATTCAAATGTGCGCAATGAATATTTACGAATTTTAGATGCAAAGAATCTTTTGCTCTCGGCTCCGTCGTCCGTCGTCCGTCCATCCATCGGCCCAGAAAGAAACCGGCAACAATGCCGCTCCAGGAGCCCTTTAAGGAGAAGCGTGCTCGTCTCATGCCGGCCCAGGAAGACACCGGCAAGACTGTCGCTCCAGCATCTCATTTTCGGGGATATGTCCCTCCCTTGTTGTGGCGCCGTCCACACCCCCACTGCGCATGCTCGGCTCGTCTCGGGCCGGCCCAGGAAGACACCGGTAAGGAGCCATTAAAGGGTAAGACACCACCGGGCGTTCAGCAAGCCGAGCATGCGCAGTGGGGGTGTGGACGGCGCAACAACGACAAGGGAGGGACATGGCCCCGTCGCAATTAATAAAATTACACCATCTTCCCGTAGGGGAACCCTGAGTAGTATGCGAAACAGCCATGGGCTCAACGCAATTTCCCATTCCGTAGTTCCGGTAAGTGAAAAGTGTGGTAGTTACCATGGAAACTAAACTGTAAATATAACGGTAGCTACGTACCTCCACCTAACGGAAACGACGAAGTTAAAACTAATGGGCACTTGCATCGACTCCATGGCTGCTTTGCAGGCTAATCAGGGTTCCCCTACGGGAAGATGGTGCAATAATTTTTCTTCTTTTTTTTCGTCTGGATGTATACGTAGAGGGCTTCACGTACTGATGTTGGTCATTTGCTGACTCCCCTAATGCAATGTTAGTTAAGATTAGTTAAACCTAGATATGACGAACTTGACAAAAATTCCCCATTTTTCGTTACTTCCAGGTTTTCGTTACATGCAGGTTTGGAGCTAAGGCTCGCGTGAATGAAGAACAACCAAACCACAATGCTAGACATCAGGGACGGTGAACCCACCGCTCAAGGATTTATTTCCAGGCGAAAAACTGCGTGATTTACGCCTGCTGCTTTCCAACAAGTTTACGCTGTACATGACACTCCAAAGAGGCGAGGTCACTTACCGCCGTATTCATAAACGTAACTTCAGTATCGCTTTTGACACTTTTCGATGCATTAACCCCTTTCAGGGACCAAACTGATTCTGAAAGGGCGCCTTTGCTGAACTTGGTGCTCTTTTCCACACTAAAAATTGTAGAAAGTGTGATGGCTGGGATACTGTACCGGGCGGCGACGTCCTTCTTTATCCCCGGCCGAGAGGCTATTTAAAATTGCGAGCTTTTCTTGAAAAGACTTGACTTTTCGTTTTGTGGCAGCAGAACTCGTCACCCACGAACCGACACCACAGACAGCAGTTGAGACGGCCGACTAACGCCGTCAGGCAGACCTAACACTTAACCTGACTCCGCGTTCACACGTGGAAACGCACGGTAGTTTGCGGTGTGGACGTAGTTTGCTAAATTAGTGCATTTATCCTGCCAATTTTTCCGAAAAAGTGCAAAAAACAATGGCTTATCAGCGTAGCCAATTTGTTACATCCAGGTTAACTGTCACGACGCCTTCGTTACGTAGAACTCTCGAACGCAAGTGTTTAACGGGGGTGGCATGGTGAATTGAAAAACGTCGTTAAATCCAGGAATTCGTTACATAAAGCTTCGTCACATCAAGGTTTACCTGTATATTAAGCACCGGAGCCTTAGAGTGTTACCTGACACAGAGTTTTGAACTTGTAACCGATATATCACAACTATACGAGTTCGCGACAATGCGTGCAGCCATACATTTATTTGCCTGAAATTTTCCCATTAGAAGTTTAGTAATCGCGTCGCATACAAAGTCGCCATACTCAAGAATTGAGCGTACGCGCGTAATACGCGGCTTTTCTGGACGCTGGAAGTGTTGGCACCTAAGTATTGTATACTTCACCGCAATCTGGCACCCCAAAACAAATAGCGCTAAGGATGTTTCATCTATGATAGCGTCTCAATAAAACTTGTGTGCAGGTTGAGGACAGCCGGATGGGGTTGTTAGGGACCAGGGTAGAAACTTGCAGAGTCATTTACAGCTGCGGCATCCGAAGGTATGCGACAAAAGGTGCTTAAGTGCCCTCAGACTTTTTTTTTTTGTAGGAAGTTGAGGTTATTAACAGACATTTTTTTACAAAAATGCATTGTGCGCAACCAGTTTTTAACATAATGTCAGAATACTATATATTTTTAAGCTAATTTCATAAATCTCTTTTTTTTTCGCGCACGAGAACGAACCGTTATGAACCGCTACGAGTGACTGAGTTAGTGAAAACTTTACTGCATAACAGCCAGTTATCCTAGACGTCGGCCAAGAGCCCTCGGGCTCTGGCAGCGTCTTCGGCCAGCTGAATGGCCCAGACTTGATCCGCTGGGTCGGAGCTGAGCAATACAGTCTCCCATTGCTCTACAGTAGCGATGTTGCGACCTCACGTTGTCGCCTATGGACAGGCTCACAGCTTGTGGGCTAAGTCTGCCCTGTCCTTACACCGGTGGCACTTGTCAGAATATTGCCCGGGGCAACAGTGACAGTACGCAACCGGATTGGGATACGAGTTGGTCTGCAGAAGTCGCCAAGCCACGGATTGCCATTTACTGAGGGTAGGATGAGCCGGGGGGAAGCGGGTCCGCTCTAGCCTGTATTGATTAGTGATGTCCCTTTAGGACACAAGCCGTTCCCTACCCGAACAGCGAAGGGAATGAGCGTTGTTGTCGTCACCAGCTCGGTCGAAAAATCCTCGAGCGGCGTCGTGCGCGCATTTATTCCCAGCCAGCCCAGTGTGTGCAGGGGCCCATATTAAAGATACTGTTTTAAGTGCGAATGCACTTTATAAGCGACCCCAAACCTCCCACCGCCGGCGGCGGCGGCGTCCGCAGTCCTCCTCTCCCAAGCAACGGCGTGGAGCGGAGAGGAGCGTCGGTAGCAACGGCGCGGTGACGTCACTTCACCACGTGACCGCGCTCGCTCCGCCTCCTCGCCGTGGCTGCGCGGGTGCGCGCCGCTCCCCGCACCGCTCCTCGCGCCGTGACGTCATGATATGACGTCACAGCGCGCCTCCTCTCCCCAGCAGCTGCCGCGCGCCTCTCTCTCCACCGTGACGTCACACTTTCTCCTCTCCCCCTCGCTCGGCTGCAGCTGCCGTGCGCCGCTGTCCCTCTTCCCTTGCGCTCGCCTCCTCTCTCAGCCACCTGGCTCGGCGCGCTCGGCGCGGCGTACCCCCCTATATATGCAGCGATAAACTGCCAGACCTCCGTGGGTCGGCTCGCGCGCGCTCACGGGCGAATGCCAACGGATTTTAACTTTACTCCCCCTCATAGCATCACCCCGTGCATTCGCACTTAACCATGTTCACCCTCGGGGAAATGCTTGGGAGTTTTTTTTTTCTGTTACGGAGCTTAACCGAGACGGAACTGTTATTGATGTAGCGAAACAGAAACCGGAACAAAAAAAAATCCCTGGCCATCTCCACTAACGCAAAACGTGGGAAGGGGCGACGCATGTAGTGTGTAAATGTATTCTCCGCGTATTGCCGTTTTTGTCAACTGAGATGAAGCCCTGGGGTGGTAGAGCTATACAACTTTGCCGTAAAAGTCTCGAGTGTTTGAAACACGAATCGTTCTACCGCGAGGCGTAAATGAGTGTCCCGGTGTTCCCTTAGTACGCGTAAAGAAGCGTTACAGCGCCAGGCGTAAACAAGTGTCTCGGTATTTTTAAGTGCAGAGCACTCTAGGGGCTCGCTCTGTCGTCGTAGCTCGCACACTGGACCAAAGTAGAGCCACACAGCGTTCCGTCATAGCGGCTGTCGTCGCGGCGTATCCCAGAGGCTTCGAAAGCCACACTGTAAACGCAAACTAGCCGGAAATGGAGTTTTAATCAAGTAATGTGCCCTGAAAAGTACCTATAGCAAAAAATGTACTCCCTTAGGCATGATCTAAAGAAGTGGACGAACCTCCATGGTAGTACCGTTGCCCATCCGGGTAGCAAAAGGTAGGATTTAGAACGACTTAACACCATTTGTGAGATGGCGTTCGGTTCCTTGTATACTACCACGTCCACAATAAACGCCCTATCTGAGGTAATTATCTCAAGCGGGCGGTCGCCATGTTAGTCTTCTGTTGTCTCCGTGCACCAGCCTTTCAACCGTGGCCTAATGCTAATTAGAACGAGTAAGCAGGACGCGACGGTTGCACGCAGCTACAAAACCAATACCGTACGTATACCCGTATAGATGCCTTCAACCAGCGCGATCACAGGCAGAGAGCGCGGCCATGTTGTCTCAATCTGTTAGTTTGGCGATAGGTGTTGTCAAACTCTGCTTGCTAACGAAGAGGCAGTTCTCGCCGTTGCAAACAATTGCAACGTTCATCTGCTTCGCTTGCTTGCGCATACATAGACGATTGCTTGCTTGCTCATACATAGACGATTGCTTCGACGATTGCTTCGCTTGCTTGCGCATACATAGGCCAACGCACCCGACTGCAGCGACTCAACTTGCCCTGGCGGCACGACTGGCTGCCCGGATGTAAACAACCTCTGTGCTATCAACGTAGCGCGGCCGGTGACTCGGCGCGGGCCGGCGCTTCAAGCCTCGCCTTGGGCCGTCGTTTTTTCTTATTTGTGAAGGACTAGTAGTGCCATTTGGTGGAAAGATTTTCATGTGCCCCTGTCACACGAGGAACGGCCGCAAACAGCATTTGGATACGGCGACAGGTGTGGACAGCTCGCTGGTAAGTGGTGTTTCATCAGTCGATGCGTTTGTCAAACGTTTGGATAGGGTTAACAGCGAAGTACCCGGGTACCCGTGCCGCTCACAGCTCGTACACGCACGGGCAAGAAAAAAAGCGCACACTCGTATTATTTTACTTGTTTGTGGGTTTTGGGGTATGCGTTCGCATTCTTTTGTAGGCCGGTTTGTAACAGGGCATTCGAGGTAAAATCGTTTATCGCGCGCGGCGGCGTCGTTTAAAAGCAACGTGACGGTTACTTCGTGCTGGAGAAAATCAGCGCAGTCAGACGGAAGCGGGAAGGAAGGTAGAGAGATCGGGAAAGAGGGCGCTAATATATAAAAGAAAGCGCAATGCAAGACGAGAAATATAACACAACCCGCCTGCATTTCTCCGAACTTCAGGACAGAGCCGCACACGGGTACGTTGTCACAAACTCGAGCGTACGACGTCTAAAAGTACCGTATTTTTTTTTTTTTCATTTTCAACGTGACCTGAGCCACTTATCTTCTCATTGCCGCGCATGCAGACCTGATTGTGTCCCTGTGTTTGAGCACACAGCCATCCTTTGCGACATAAGAACCACAAACGCGAGAAATTGTAGAAGCCAGCCACATCAGAAAAAGCTGGTTCCGAATGTATCAGTCATCCCTCTATCGCCCTGCTTAATCGAGAAGTCGCATATTTAGACGCACATTGAGCGCTATTTCGGTGCTTCTGGGAATGCGTGTTGGGGTGGGGAGGGGGTCTTAATCCATGTGTGATGCGCTTATCTTTGCTGATTTTTCGCCTTTCGTGCGCCTCAAAGTTCGTTTTGTGGTTTTGTTGTTACGGGTTTTTAGTATTTTCGGCTGAGTGCGCCGAGAACTGTGACGCATTGGGGGCGCGGCAATTGGGCGCTTGGGCATATAAAGCTTTGAATTGTGCAATAATAAACTAGTTGCGAGTGTGCGCTTGTGCCGTCTTCATGTGTTCTTGTCGTCGTTAATTTGCGCGCAGTTTATTTTTCACAATGCATAATTACCAACTCGCCCAACTCGCAACCCTTTACAGATCCTATACTCCGTAAAAATGAGTTGCCTGTCCTTTTAGGTACGGCAAAATCTCGCGCAGCGCACCATTCTGCCAGGGGGCCATATCCTAATGTCAATGCACACAACTATGAAAGCAGCTTGCACTTAATGCGCCACATTGTCTGCTGATAAGCATTTTAGATTCGCCCCTCTCATCATCATTCACTTCGTGGAGATGGCGGGATTTTCTTTCATAGCTTGTTGTCACTGCAGTAATTAATAGCAGAATCAGTCCTACAAATCACAGAAACGGTTCGTTTCACGTTGAAAATACTCACAGTAACACACTTTGCACCACACGGAGGAACAATCGGTTGCAGTGATGGAGGCATAAGGGTAACTTGTTGTTGAAGGGGTCATTGAAGACAACCAGCAAGTTGATTTCAAAACGGAAGTCGGACCTCCGCATAGCCATTTCAGTATTGATTTAGTGCCAAGATGCCTTAAGTGCTGAGAAATCGCTGTTCAACTGCTCATCAAACGTGACGCAAACACGACTGCAGTCGCTGTTTGCATCAGGATAAACCGGAAGCAAGTGAAGCAGCGGTGATTAATAGCAGTATACAAGCAACTGAATACAACATTACCACGTACCAAGCAGTTTGGTCAGTTCCGGTCAAATCGCTCATGCTTCCCAAACTCCCCTGTCATTTGCCGTTCGAGACCACTAAGCAAAATGTTTCTCCATTGGACCTGTGATCAGTATTTACGCTTCACTGAAGAAAAACATTGGCCTTTTGAGGCCTCGCAAGTTTTGGCGTCGAACGATTTTCTCATGCGTAGCTCGCATCGCTCCCTTGGAAAGCGGTTACTAGCCACCCCAAGTATGGACGAGTAGCACCATCCAGCGGCAGCCAAAGAAAGAAGTTGTGCGCGTCAGGCCACTTAAGCCCTTCCGGTGAAAACGTGTTTTTGCTAGTTTCAACCTTATTAAAAAAAAATGCCAGGTGTAAGAGGGGGTATAATAGTGTTTCTCCGTGACCTAATCTATCAACCTAGAGAGACTTGCATTTTAACTTCACTGTCATTTAAAGTTGTGCTCGAGTATATTGTGCGGAAGTAATATCTTTTTTATTGCTGCAAAAGGCACGATGGTTAATGTACTGGCACTTGGTTTTATGAAGCCTTTGCATTCTAATTTAAGTACTTAAATTCGCAGGGAACCTGGCATAACAATTTTATTACTGTAACCGAGATTATTAAGTTCATTTAACCATAGTGTCTGTTTTGAATTTTACATGTGGGGCATTTTTTTTCTTTTTTGCTTTTTCAGGTAGATGTTCCTTTGACTCCCTGCCTGCATTCCGCGAACGGGGAAATTAGCCTCCGCATCGATGGCCAGAGTATCTTGACTGCATCATCTTTACTGGGAGGACTGTGTAGTCTGTTGCATCGTTCTGGGTTTTCAACATTCAATATCCCAAGAAGGCACACAGAGCTGCTAACGTTTGTGGAACATGCCTTTTGGACCTTGCCAGCACCAAACCACGTGTGAAGGATTTAGAACTAATTAACTTTTATCGCATCAAATATCCCTCACCAATATTTTATTTGTTTTCAATCCTGTAATCATTGGATAGTAGTTTAAAGAATTTCGTATTATGTTTCTGACGTTTTTTTTTTTACTGAACAGGGGATATTTGATGGGCCCCTTCTGTATGCTGATAATACAGCTATCTTTAGTGAAGCAATAATATTAACCAACTAATATAACTTGAAACAATTATCTAAATAATGTTGGCAACTGGTGCCAAATGAATCAACTCAAATTATCGGAAAAACACGAATTACATGGCTTTTTCTTCTCACTCTGATGAAGCTGTCGCGATACCACCCATTCTGTTCTATATCCTTGCAATTAACCCCTCAGACTGGGTCACTTTTCTTGGCGCATTTGTGTCTTTATCAAAACGCACTGGTATTTTCCGCAGCATATTTCTCGTTCTTTATATTACTCATTTATCCATAGCCATCTCATTGCTGTCTGTCTCCTACATCATTTATCTCTGTGCCTTTACCATCTACAAAATGCTCGTTACCTTTCAATATCAAATCGTTACACAGCTCTCGCTCATTTCACCACCAGTTGAAAAAAATTTTTGTTGTAAACCACTGCAACCATTTTTTTCACTTTGTGTACTGAGTACTGATGCGTACTGATAAGTACTCACGCGTTCTCAATCCTCTAGTATTATATAATGATGTCACTTACCATGCCGTTGTGTTGTTGCCTATATGTTTTTTCGCGTATTTCCAGTTCTTGTAGTAATATTGTTTCTACAGTTTGTTCAACTAGCACACAGATCGCTCATTTCACCACCAACGAAATTTTTTTGTTGTTGTAACCACTGCAACCATTTTTTTTCACTTTGTGTACTGAGTCTGATGCGTTCTGATAGTTCTGATAAGTACTGACAGCGTTCTCGATCCGCTATTAGTATATAATGATTTCACTTACCATGTGGTGTGTTTGCGGCCTATCTTTGTTTTTCCCGTATTCCAGTTCTTGTAGTAATATTAATTCTACGGTTTGTGTCAACTAGCATTCTATTGCTGTCTTCTATTCCTAACTGGCGTGTTTTTAGCAATTTACCATTTTTGCTTTTTATAGAGGTCGCCCTAAGTTTTTATTTCGGAGCCTCCTTGGTACAGCATGGTACCATGTAAACTTGTATGGAGAAGTTCGTTTGAAATAAACCTGAAACCGAGCAAAACCGTGCTGAAATCAGTACTCCCGCAGGGAACTAGAAACTCTCCCTTGTGGCCTTGAAAAAACTCCTTTCGGAAGGCCTACAAAACCGCCCCAACTTTGCAAAACTCCATTCAAAAGAAATATATGCTTCCCTTGAACCTCCTAAAAAACTCCCCTCGCGAGGCCTACAAAACGTAAACTCCATGCAAAAGAAGTAAATGCTTCCCTTGAACCTCCTCAAAACGCCCCTAAATAACATAAGTACTTCCCAAGGGAGCCATAATAAGCTCCTATTCCAACCGCCTAAAAAGTCCATAAACATCACTTAAAAACGCCTTGAGGAAGTAAAGAATACTCCATTTTGATCTCCTTAAATTCTCCCTAACATTTCTTAACACTCCCTAACTACCTCCTTTCTATCACCTAAAAACACCCTTTTTGAGGAGGTAAACAAAACCTCCCTGTTCCATGTAGGTAAAAAAACTCTACAAGGAGGATCACTAGAGGACAAGCGAAAAAGAACCTCTAGGGAGTATATGGGTGGAAAAAAAGTTTAGAGTGCAAGCGGTTTTATAGTAATAAGTTTTCGAAACTCCTGAACCGCTGGCTCTGGTCATACATCTCCCCGTTGTTTGGCGCTAAGCAAACTACGTACATTTGAGGCGAAATATACGTAATGAACCGGCAGCGCCCGCGTTCATTTAGTTATGAAGCTCATTGGGTTGGTTTTTTTATGGGGGAGGAAAAGCAAGCACAGAAAGAACAGAACTCCCGCTGGCGCAGTTTCAAGCAGGGGTCGCGCGAACATTGCGAAGGCGGGAAATTTGAATTGCATTTGGTCATAGCAGTGAGCGGATAACGGCGCTACAGCTCATTATGGCGAATCACTGCTCTGCACTTCCGACATCTTTCGCATTGAATGGAACGGCTTTAAGGCCAGAATACATGGAGCGATCTTTCACGACGAAGTTCGCGCGGCGGAAAATCTGCCGCGGCAGAACGGAGTATGTTCGTTGGGCTTAACCACATGAAGAGAAGAAACGGCGCCCGCCGCCGCGCCGCCGCTGCGTTGCTCTGAGTGTGGCTTCCATGCTCAGAATCAACGGCGGCGTTCAGTACACAGACCCAGTGAAGGATGTTCCCGCTTGGGTTGTACGTCGTTTGAAGATTCTGCGTGGGTCCGTGGCGTTTCTTCTGCTGAAATATGCATTTTCAGTGCTGAAGAGCGCTAAAGGCAATAAAAAAAACCAATGTCCCCAAGGTGACTCGAACGGCGTTCCATCTACACTCTATCTCAACAAATTTGCTTTGGTGCAAAATAGATCTTGTCAAGCCCGTCTATGAATACCTGCGGCTGGCTGCTTCTTGTATTTTGCTGTATTTGAGAGGCCCTCGCAGTGATATCGCCTGTTCCTCAGACGCCGACCTTGCAGGCGGACGCCATTTTGCTGCAATAAAAGTTGTGTAGCGGGATCGCCTATATTTATCCCAATAGAAGTTAATAAATGTTAACATTAATAAAGAGAAAACAGATAGACGTGCGGTGGTAATACCGTATATTCATGGTTTGTCCCATCACTTAAAAAAAAAGGGGGGCAGACATGAGGTGCAGGTAGTTTGTTCTGCGCCAGATAAGCTTGGACGCATGTGCAATCGGGTTGATAAAATGGAGACCAAGAAAATTGGCACCAGTATAGATATTGGTTGTGTTGTTGCGCACACGCGGAAGTTTGTGAAGTGCTCTGCTGGCGTTGTATACAAGGTCCCGCTTACTTGCAAAAAGGCGTACATAGGCCAATCAGGACGACGTCTGAATGAATGGCTGAAGGAGCACCGTGCGCTGTGTCAGCAGACTGCTATTTCTGGCAATCTGGCACATCACTGCGCCAAGTGCAAATGCACTGCCGATTTTCCAAACACGAAGGTGCTCTTTAAATCACGGGACATAGTTACAAGGGAAATCTGCGAAGCATTTTCTATGGTTTCTGCCCTCGAAAGTGATTGCTTCAGTGCTCCGGCAGTTTCGTCGCTGGAAAGACAGACTTTGTATCGAAAAAATGTTGTATGAAGTGATATGACTCGCACGTGCACTGGGAAGTGATACGAGGTGGCAGGGCTATTTATATGTTGTCTTGTTCATGAAACGTTTAAAAGTTGCTAGTAGGGCATCTTCCGTTTCGTGTGTCCTTTTTTCCTTCTAGGCGGTGATCATCGTGTTACGTTCAGCGCTTTTTGTTCCATTAGGTCTAGATACCAACTAGCCCAACACCAAGCTTTATTGAAGTTAATAAAAGTTACCGTACATGCCTATCTCTGCCACACAAGCCACGGTAGTTGTGTACGGACCATGTAGCGCTTGCGGATTGAGGTGTCAGAAAAGCGCAGACTTCACTTGTTCCATTACCATTTTCCTCAATCGATCTCAGATTCACAATCCTATTTTTTAGCTCGAGTAGGCGCGGGACAAGCATACGCCTCTCAAACTCTCCCAAAGCGGCCGTCCACAGCCGCCTGTACACGCCATACGCCATGGAGGGGAAATCGGAAGTCCAGGGACCGTTTGCCCGTACGCATAAGTTCCCGATTAAGTTCCCGCTTACGAATAAGACGCCAATAAGTCGAAGTCGGCCACGGCAAATAAGCAGGTTTATTCCTTCGGTTTGCCGCTCGCCGCCGCCTCGCGGCCGAGATCTTTCTGACCCTGCTAGATCGGCGGCCTTGACGTTTTTTCCGCCTCCGCGCAGCGGGCGCAGGCCGCCAGGCGTTGTTCGTCGTCTTTTGGTCGCATAGTAGCTCCATGCATTCTGCCCTTTACGAAGCGTTCCAGCGCGATGCCTAAACGAGTGTCCCGGTGTTCTTTATTTATTTTCTAGTTCGAGTTACGAAGCGTTCCAGCGCGAGGCGCAAACGAGTGCCCCGGGCCGAAATATAGTGGGTGCCGGAAAGCTTCCAGAAGGGCACCGGAAGATACCCGGCAAGGATCACTTCCCGCGGAGTCTCACGTGATTAGCGCAGAGCGAAACAACCACCGAGCCTGCATCATGCCGAATACATCTTGGCTATAATTCAGTGACGTCACGTAGACCCCGCGGGAAATCAGCCCCGCCGGAATTCGGGCCCTGAGTTCGGCCCGGGTGTTTTTAGTAGGCGTTACGTTCAAGCGCGAGGCATAAACGAGTGTCTCAGTGTTTTGGTACCATGACTACATCAGACGAAGGTTACGACGACGACATGGGACACCAATAACCCGAGCCCCTAAGGAGCTCGGGTTTTTGGGCCCCTAAAACTTTGTTCCGGCTTCCTTGCTCCCGCTGCCAGAGCGAGGCCCCGTGACATTTCTTGGGACGAGCGCCGCCGTATACGAGACTGCGGAGTGAGCAGGTCAACAAAATATAGCTGGTCGTTCGCGAGGCGCCCACGCTAGATCCCGGCCGCGGGAAGTGTTTCTTTTCTTTCACCTCACCCACGGTAATTCTTCATCCTCGTCGGAGAAAGTTGGCTTTCCTGCATTACAACATCGTCGTACAACGACATCAGTGAGGACACTAAAGCTCCGCTTTGAAGGAGTACGTCCCAATCGAACCGGGCGGGCGCATTGAGTGTGGCACCACAAAAACCAAGCCGGACCAATGGAACCCCCGATTCCCCTTGCAGTTTTGTAGCGTGAGCTACGCTGACCGAGGCTGAGCAGTTTTGCGTGGCTCCTGGAGAGCCGTGCTGCGCAAGCGTCAAGAGCAGTGACGTCACACGGCGCACAGCTGGCGCCCTCGTGCCGCCGTTGCGCGCGCCGCGCCGGGCTGCGCATTGCAGAGGAGTGACGTCATAGCCGCGGCAAACACACTGGCGCCTGCGCGTGCCCAGCTGTGCGCCTCCGTTGCGCAGTAGCCAAGTCTGACGCTGCGCCGGAGCCGCTTGATAGCGCCCCTCATAGCTGTACCTTAGCTCACGCAACGTATATCCTGGCACAGCCAAGCTAAGCCACTGCTAATTTATTAATACTATTGCTCGTCGGCTGTTTAAGCGGCTGGAATGCTCTGCTCGCGATACTACGCAATCAGCGCAGAATTCAGGTGTTTGCACAGTAAAAGAACGTTAATTCGAACTCAAAGGGGACCATAAAATTGTTCAAACTGGGCGCAGTTCGAATTACCGGGCGGGCGCTAGAATGAATGAACATCGCGCCACACTGCGCGGGCAAAACACAAATAAGGCACCTCTGCACTTTTATCGCGAATTAGACGCTACTACGAGTTTGTGCGGCCCACACCAGCGACCTCGTCATAAAGAAAACCTGAAACTGCATGCGCCGGAGCACCGGGCCGGCGGCGCGGCGGCTGCTGCGGAAGCGAAATAAGCTGTCGCAGCAGCGTAGCGCGCGCGATATGCTGTTGTTTTAGATGCGAAGCAGCTTATGGTCGCGCCTGTTCCCTCCGCCGTTGTGCGGCCGCCGTTGTGCCCACACCCCCAATGTGCATGCGCATCCTCCTCCCTCTCCGCTCCTCTCCTTGTCTCATCTCCTCTCCTCTCCGGCATTCGTCTTCTCCAATCCAAAGCTCCTCTACTCTCCGGGATTGTGCAACGAATGGCAATACCTGCGGCTCCGCGCGCGAGAATTCGAAGCAGCTTAGGGTTAGAGGCGCGACGGTAGCCGCTGCATACTCCGCTCCGCAGTATAAATGACGCGCCCGGTAAGTGAAAAGTTTGGTCGTTACCATGGAAACCAAACGGTAAATATAACGGTAGCTACGAACCTCAACTGAACGGAAACGACGAACTGAGAACTAATGGGGACTTGAGCCGACCCCGTGGCTGCTTCGCATACTACACGGGGTTCCCCTACGGGAAGATGGTGAATTTTTTTGTTTAATTGTTTGGCATCTCTATTAAATCTGGTTTTATTTGGATTTGCAACACATTGTAATCACTCTGGGCCGACTTCTTCAAGGAGCGATGGAAACTAGGGGATCCCAGTTCGAGTTACTTGTTCTGCATACCGCCCCGTTCGAATAGTCGGGAGTTTTTTCCCATTGAAATGTACAGGGCGGTGCCGGGACCAGGGCGTTATTTCGAATCAACCGTAAGTTCGAATTAACCGAGTTCGAATTAACGAGCTTTCACTGTATATATTTTAAAGAGTTTATTTTATTATGGTATTCTTTGCTTGTTGAATGCATGCATTCACGAGGAAAACTTAATTACTAAGTATTTTACATTGCACGGACAGGTAATGTTACCGGCAAAATAATACCAGCGGTGCTGTTGTGTGTTGAACATCCTTTTAAGCCACTTGAAAGAGAGACCGCTCTCTGGTGAAATTTTTTTTATTGGACAGCACTCAACGTAACAACCTATTGAGTGATGACCTCCATTGCGGGTCAGAAGCATATAAAGCACTCACAAATATAACCCCACCGGGACGCAGTGGAACCCAAAGCTATCGTAGGACAGGCGCACGCTGCCAGGCATGCAAAACATGCAAAAACAACGCTACCATGAATGCACGAAGGATTTATTCGCCATAGTAAACGAAGAGGGGGGTCCAAAATATTGTTCGCAGCGGCATTCTCACTTACGGCATTCCAACACAGTGATGCATTTGCAGCCTTAAACAAGCATCAAACATACCAAAATATGCCTTGCCGCTGGGGTTTGTGACTACAGTTTTCCGCAGAATAATTTTTTTACCCTGGTAATTTTTTCCGTGTTTGTTTAAAACAGGGAATTGAATCGACCGGATATACTAACAAGGCGTTTATTTAAACAGCCTTGCTTTATTAAGGACTTGCAATGGGGTCTATTGCCCCTCGACAAGTACTAATCAGTATTGCTAATTATGTGAAGCGAAGGTGCATTTGTTGTGGATAGTTAAAGCAGAACCGTTTTAAAAAAGGAATCAATTTTCATTTGGCCCCAACATGGGTGCAGTTTCTCGGATAAGCGGGCTAACTTCCAAAAGCGCTGTCTTCCCAGCAAAGGCTAAAGGAAACGCTGGGGACTTCCCTTCACCTACTTTACTGGTATGTGCAAGCGCCACCAAGGCACACAAATCAACATGCCCATGAACACTTAAATCGATAAGAATCAGGAGTGACGGTTCTTGTGTGTAAGAAAGTAGCATACGCTATCTCGATTTCCATACGGTAACGCGGCAACATTTTTACAATTTTGAACGCTTTGTCAAGCCCAACTTCAAAAGAACCGCACACACAAATGCATACTTGAATTTGGGATCCATGTGCTCACATGTCACAGGTAACGAACGCTTCTAAAGAACTAGACATCAGATTGACAGTTCATTGCGTGCCATTTCAAAGTCCAAAAATGCTCGTGAACACCCCATTGCTCACAGATTATACCGTTTATGGCGTTATAGTTACTCACCAGCCAGGAGTACGACAAAAATATTGCAATGAAATTGGTTTTTCAGCGGCCTTGTGGACTGGGATTGACCGTGAGTACAGAGTACAGGAAAGGAGCACCACAAAGCAAAATCAGTGCACACTGCATTTGCAATAGTGAATCGATTTACGTCAACGTAGTGACAGATTTCGCCACAAAAAACATGCCTCTGAAGTTATTGCTTTTTGAAGTGTTAGACAAATCGCCAAATAATTTCTAAAGCGCATAAAAATAGCTATCCTTGTCGAGGACCATAATGAGAAAATTTCGCAACGTAGGTCCCGGAACCATTCTCTACTACATAACTCACTTTCACAATATACTACCACATTTGGTCAGACAAATTGATGTGGCAAAATATAGACCCCTAGAATTACTTCTCACTGTTGTAACCTTCATGGTGAAAATAATTTTTTGCTGGATGTGGCTCACAGAGGCTTGAAGGCAATGGCAATTGTAATCCGAAGCTTATTTTGTGAGCCCAGATGTTGTGGGTGTTTTTTCACGAAATCAAGCGCATCAAAGATAAACTATATCGGATCACTCCCTAATTTAAAGAAAGGCTTTCAATTGTGACGTTAAGCGGTAACAAAGATTGGCATTTGACGTTTTTAATCATGAACTGTAACTTTAAAAGTTATGCTGATGTTTTTAAAAAACTCCTTCAGCAAAGTCAGCAGTTGCAGTACAACTTTAAGCGAGCCTCACCCTGTGCCCTATTTTGAAATGCGCCTGGCTGAACCCACCTTCCAGAAATATAAGCCGGAAGGACAACTATGGCTACGTCCACAATGGCTGATGACCGCATTCTGCGAACCCATGCAAAACATTACGTGCCGCTTCACAAGCCGTTTTTTTCAGTGGTAAAAGTACAAACACGATTACCTTCGTAGTAAAGCAAAGTGGAAAGCCGGGCCAGTTGAAAATGGTTCATGACTGGAACTGCGCACAAAAAAACTGAACCAAGGGAAGACACACACACACTGCGTTGTGTGTGTTCTCTTCCCTTGGTCCAGTTTTTTGTGCGCAGTTCCAGTCATGTACCTTCGTACTAAGCGTGCACATCGTATATCCAGTGTTCCAGTCCTGCCCAGCTTGTCATTTCTGCCTCGGCAGAGCTGACCTCGACCTCATTATGTGGCCCTGCATTCAACACCCTCGCCCAAATCCGTAATGTTAATTGTAAGCAGCAGAGAGAGGCTGCCTTTCTCAAACCTAGCGCCTAATCTCCAGGACAACATCTTGAACTCGTCCGAGAGGGTAGCGGAGGTACACCCCTTTCCGCTTCCCTCTGTCCTCTACCTTTCTGGAATAAATAGAGTGGTTACTTCAGTCATTGCAGTCGGCACAATAACAGAAGGTATTACGGCTGCTGTCATTTTACCCTTGGCTAGCGACCATAAAGTTGACTGCTGAGTAGGCAAGCAAAAAATCACACCTAAAAACCTTCACGCTTTGGGACAAGGGAAGGGTAACTGGATAGCAAAGGTCTGCAAGCGCATCGGGAACCCCTTACCCTTCCACTCGGTCTCAAACAAACGTGTGCAGACAAAAGGCTGAGCACCACTTCTAAGACATGCAGGCCGATAGCGAGAACCGCCAGCGAAATTAATACTGCCAGCTTGGTCTTTTCCTGATGCGCTCTTGCAACGGCCTTCCGTTAGCTGCCCACATGAGCTTGTAGTGACTCGGTTGTCGCCTAAATTTCCTTGACGGAGACCTTGTTCACGGAACGTTCAACAGCACTGAAATGTACAAAAAGTAGGCAGTGTTAACTAAAACATTTTCATAACAAAAATCAAACGTGTACAATGCAGCTTGGTTGCGCTTATTTGTGGTTCATGTATTTTATGATTGTTCCGTGACCGTGCGTATGACTGAACAAGAAAAACTAAAAATTGACACGCACTACGCAGCCACAAAACGGCAGGTTTGTGAAAGGCAGCAGTTTCTACAATGCTTTCACCCAATAGACAATGCCTGGAATTTCTGTACAATATTTCTCGCCGAGAACAAGAAAAAAAAGGCGTCAAAACAATTGAGTTCAACAAAACGCTTTTTGTTTAGGGTATAACAGAGACCACACGACGATTCGTACTCATTACTCTCCTGATGAAAGGGACTGACGCGCACGCGGTACACGTTTGGCAGACACGCAAGATTAAACCATCGCTTCTTCCTGGTTGGCGCCGAGTCTAAAAACACGCGTTCGATTACGCAACGAGAAGAAACCGCTAGCGCGGAACACGGAACGTCCGCTCTTGCCCAGCCATAACTACTGCATAGGGCGCCAAGCCAGCGCACACAAACAAAAAAAAATAACCAAGATAACGCAAGAACGCGTTTGCGAGAGAGAGCGTGTGACGCTGGGGGTAAGGGCGAGGTCATTTTGCCTGTACGTCTCTCCCACTGAAACTGTGACGAATTCGACTTTATAATGCGTTGAAATCAAATAAGCATGCAAATACGTTGAAACACGCAAGTGATATAAAAACAAAGGGCGAGGGAGACACAGCGAGCAATGTGCAGGGCGCAGATCGGGCTCAGAACATTCGGAGGCGCTGCCGGTTACGTTTCGCAGTCTCTCTGTACAGTCCGCGCCGTGTAGCATTGCGTTGCTGGGGCGGGTGTTGGGTAACTGCCACAGCTTCTTTCCGCGTCGCTTCGTCTATCCGCTACTCGAGGGCCCGCGACTGGATCGACTTCGTGTGGCAGGTATCTACTGCATTCGTACTCTGTAAGTATGCATGCCGACACTTTTCCTCAAACATTAGGCTATGCTTATTGTGCAAGTTACGAACGGTGCAAGTTACGAACGGCAATAGCGCTGTAGTGTCAACTCCGTCGAAGCGACCAATCCGGATGTCAACGGGCGCGCGCGTTTTCAAAGGAGATTGTGCCTAATTGCGCCATGAAGACAAAATACACGTTCGGTTCATAAAAAAGCCTATTTTGTCCCGATAACAACGGTGCGAATTTTATCGCGAACTTCACAAAAATAGACTAGAAATGAAAAAATACACACTCAACAGTTGCGACGCCAGATCCACTTTCCGGCGATTTTTCTATACCGTCAAAGAAGATTGTTACTGCGATTGGCGGCCGCTAACCTGAGTTACCGGCAAAAAACATAACTGGGAGATTGCAGTATAGCCTCTATTTCCGTTTGGTCGTATCACTTGAATGCTAGTGCGCAGTCAACGCACTGAAAGAAAGAAGATTTTTGTGCCGGCCCATCAAAACGTAGCTCCTTCCCATATTACGTCACCATGGCGCGAAATTTGAGTTTTTGAATATTTATTGCGTTTTTTTTGTTAAAAATGTCTTTCGGGAATGGATTGTAGGTGAGTGATCTCGATTATCGAAGGCTAATTCTTTGAAACTGAGCCAAGTCGAATTTGGTCTTCAAGCGCGCCATAGTCTCCTTTTTCTCATGTAGTTTGTTTGTCGTCGCTGCAGTAGTTTATAGGCAGAATAAGTCCTAAAAGTGACAGAAATGCCTGAAGTCACGTTCAAAATCCTTCCAGTAAGAAACTCCTTGCTCCGCGCGAAACAACAGCCGGCTGCGGTTATGGGGCACAGGAACAACTTCCGCTGTCGTTCTCAACTTGTGCCCGAGCGTAGCATGTGTTTGCTACTGTCATTCGTTTAGTCCATATTTTGATAGAAGCGAACCAATGACGGCGAAAGGCGCGAGTTTTCACTTTAGGCGCCTTGGATACTGTAAGTCTGTTTAGTTCGTTCTGTCTTAATGGAGTACTGACACCGAATTTTTTCGCCTAAAAATGATATAATTGGCTTCAGTAGTTTGTACAGATGCCTCACATAAATTTTTGCAGCGATCCGAGGACGGAATCACATCTAAAATCGATTTTGATTGTCCCGGCTGTAAGCTTCCACAAATCGGCAGCACTAGGAAAATCGCTTTCGGCGTGACGAAGCATTGGCCGGCGTGTTTGGCCGGCTCAGGGTGACGTCATATAGTCGTTTTCGGGACCGGAAACGATATCCTGCGCTGCTGCTGTCAGTGGTATTCGTCTGCGCAGGAGACGTGGGTGTAGCTGTGTGAGCATGCTTGTAATATTTGCGCACTTTGCGTGTTCGGCGTCTTTGATGTTCAGTTCGTTGCCGGCGCATCGTGTTCCCTTGCACTGGTGCCGAAAAGTGCGGGGTGCCGGCACCGCGCGGTGCGCGATGTCGACGCGCACCGCGGCGACGCGGCGGTGCGTGTCGCCGAGCTCGCCCGAGTTGTGCTATGGCAAGGTCGCGGAATTTGGAAGTACTGCTCGTGGAAGCCTGTCCGAGCAAATCGACGACGACGCCAAGATGCATCATTTTCCACGCGACGACATGCAGCGCTAAACGTTGACTGAGTTCGTGCGCGGCGGCGGCCGCAAGAACTGTCGCCCAAGCCAGCGGGCTCGACGTTGCTTGGGTGTTGGGAACTTTACGCTTAGTATCGTGGCGAATATTTGATCGCCGGTATCTGCACAACTGCGAATGACCATCCATTACACAACTTTTCACCACACTATCATCCCCTTTTTCGCATATGGAGCTTTATTTTGGCGATAATTGCCGTTTCAGCGATCGGTGACCAGGACATCTGCCGTGGCCTGTTTTGATTCTAGCGCGCAGGTGGCGCCATCTTTCTGCCGCTCGCCGCACCGCGGTGCCGGCAGTGCTGGGTCGGAGCGCTGAATCTCCACTCCCGGTCAGCGTAGGCTTACCATCGCCGCAAATATCTGAACGCCGCTTTTAAATTCAGCTCTGATAACAACCCCCAGCACAATTTTTTACCACACTAAGATCTACTTTCTCGCATGTGGAACTTCTTTTACGCGATCAGATTGATTAGAAGAGTGGCGACAAGCTGTTGCTATCACGGTCTGCGCCGGTTCGAACCGCAGTGATATTAGAGAGTTTTAGGTGACCGTTTTTGACGCTCCGCTATGCTCCCGGCGTCCCGCTCAGCACAACCGGAGCGGCAGCAGCCGACAGGTTTTAAGTGCGAATGCACTTTATAAGCGACCCCAAACCATCCACCGCCGCCGGCGGCGGCGGCGGCGTCCGCAGTGCTCCTCTATATTTAAAAAAGAAACAGCATCCTGCGCCAGGTTTCGATCCGAGGACTTTGCGGCCGCAGCGCGACGCTCTACCGACCAAGCCACGGACGCGACGCTGATATCAGTGTTAGTGACGCGCCTTATATCTTTAACGCATTCAAACTACGTCGTCAGCGGCGTGCGTTGGCGACTCAGCGGCGTTATAGCGGCTTGATAACTGCGTGGTGTACACGTGATACTACAAACCCCATGGAAGAGATGGAAGAGAAGGCGGCGAGGCGGTGGGCTGCGGGGGCCGAGCGCAAGCGCCGCAAGCGGGCCGACAACCGTGCATTCGCACTTTCACATTCTCCCCCTCGGGGAAATGCGGGGGAATTTTAGGTAAGAGATGACCGTATCTCCCTCGACGGGGAATGATTCGCGTGACTGGTCGTTTCGCGTGCGCCTGTAAACCAAAACTTCATCCTAAAGGAAACATAAGAATTTGTATTTGGCCGCCCAAAGAAAGCAAAATGACGTGTTTTTTGGCCTCATTTAACCTTTTTTCTGTATAATGCAGTCGCTGACATGGTATAATTTTTCTAAATAACAATAAACAAGCCGATAAACTTTGGAATAGCCAAGCCAAGGCTGTCTTTCTCGCTGCTGCATAGAAGCAGCCACGCGCTTTCGTCGACCTTTTTCGCTTCCGTTCTAAAGATCTTTGAGTTGTGTGCCACCATTGCCTATTCAGAAGCGCTTTCGCGGCTTCGTCGGTCGTGTTTCAACTGAAGAAACGAAGTTCGCCGTAGCGCGCTCGCATCGCGGGGGCAGCCATGTTAAAATTTCGCCCGGTAGCGTAAGCTGACGCGACGGTCCGCTAAGAAGCCCCGGTTAGCGGACCGGGGTTCCGCTCCGGTATCGCCGGTAGCGCGCTAGCGTGCCACGCATGCGCAATGGCGCTCCCGCTTGCTATCGGAGCGGAGCGGACCGTCAGAATCGGTCAGCTAAAACTCTCTATTAAAAAAACGGACGACGGCGAAGACATCGCCGGCCTAATCGCCTGGCCAAATAAAGTTGTTCTGTCTGTCTGTCTGTCGGGTGGCAGCGACTCATCCGAGTCTAACGATTCAGACGACATGTCGACTGCGCGGGCGAGTGCGGACCATGTGCAATCATAGCAGACGATGCGGCGAACGTCCCTGACGTCACGGGTGAGACCGTGACGTAAGACTGGCCCGCTTGCAGGCTGGCCTTCGAACGGCCATTTTCCCGCGCGGCGACCGAATTTGAAATTGGTTGCAATAAACGTGCTATAATTAATGCTGTGTTGACGGCTGACGGCTTTCGGTTCGATTTTCGTAATTATTGGGCAAATAGGTATTCTTTACAGCATAAAAACTGGAAGCGAGAAATATAGTGTCAGTACTCCTTTAAGAATTGCACTGAAGGCATCACGGTTGCTCAGTGACCGTGCCTTTATTGTGGATGTCGGAAATCAACAGCCGCGTATTCGTTTGTCGTGAAAAGAACTCGAGCATGAATAATCCCGATCGTGACGGTACTACTTTCTAATCGCTTATGATCGCACGGGGGGCCCCGTTCACCGCACGTGCACGTTGTTATTCGCATAAATTTGTGTGCCCGGGAACGTTTGCTGAATTGCCCAAAGATAGGACACGCTTTGGTATAAGTTTGCCGCTACACACGGTATTGAAACCGGCCTAAACAGAGCTCCATTGCGGAACGGGCTTTTCACGTTTTCACACTCGCTCGTTTACGTCGGGTTGGGCTGACGAACGTGGCCAGTAACATCCCCAAGCAATGACGTCATCGCGCGCACCGGCAGAGCATATTTACTGTAGCTTTGCCTCGCCGCACTGGGGCGGTACTCGAGTCGCCACCTGTCGGAGGCGCGATACAACTGGCACAAGCATGGCTTTGGAATGGCGTCGCGGGAGGGCTCGATCTGTGAATTGTGGCGACGAGTGGAGCAGTTTTGACAGTACAAACAGAAGAATTCATGCCAAAAAAAAAAAAGCCACATGACCGAGAAGCGATAACATTAATCAACTTTTTATGTAACGTCCCACAAGCCATACCTCACAAGCCAAACGGTGGCCACCGAACGAGTTCGAAAAGTTTGAGCAAACGCTCGTCCCGCTTCGCCCTGCGCTACTCTCGGAGTTTCACCACAATACCGGTGGGCACGCGTGCATTGTTCATAATTTAATTATATTCGTAGCTGTTTGGGGAGATAACAACGACACCACGCTGAAAACTTGGCCGAGTGTCCAAGCATAACCCCTCATAAACTTAACCGAACCAAGAATAAGCTAGGTGGGTATGTTGTGTCAGTGGCGCCATCCTTCGGAAGGCACGCGCACTGGGCGCGCCTCTGTGTTAAGAGTGTATGGTAGACATCGTTGTTGAATGACACACGTGATTGGAGGCATGCTCCAGAGGGCTCCAGATTAATTTTGACCACCTGGGGATCTTTAACGTGCGCCGAAATCTCGTACACACGGGCGTTTTTGCTTTTCGCCTCCATGAGAAAAGAAGCCGCCGCGGCCGGGAATCGAGCCCACGACCTCGTGCTCAGCAGCGCAACACCTTAGCCACTTAGGCACCGCGGCGGGTCAACGTTATTTCCCATTCCTTTTTAGTTTAGCCTGCGTTTCTTGGAGGAGATCTATAAAAAGGGTATTTTTGATTTCGTAAGTTCATTTCTGTGAAATCTTTATCCTTACCTGTACCTAATGGTGTTTCAAAATTTATTTGAATCAATTATGTTCACTTACGCAATTACAGTCAGAACGCGACCTGACTAATCCCAATCTTAAAAATTTCCCGATCTAACCACCAAATTTGAATTCCCCGAAGGTGCCTATACGGTCGACTGCATTTATGAACTCGAACAAACCAATAGATTCAGCACCTTTCCCGATCTAAGGAAGTATTTAGAGAAATCGGGATCTAAAAAGGAGAAATTTCGAATGTATTTCATTGAACACAACGGGGATTATTGCGCCACTTCAGAAAAAAAACGAGGCATGGGGTTTTTTTCTTACGTGCTCTATTTGATATTCTCAGCATTCCCGTAGCCGCCGAGCACGGCATCTCTGACAGCGCGCTTTCTACAAGCTTGAAGGAAAAGGATGACGTCATCCATGTCATTTCATCTTCAATTACGTCGAAGAAAAATAATTTCGAGATCACCCCGCACGAGAAGTTGGGGGAAGCCCGGTCGGGGTTGTTCAAGGATAATATGAGAGCCAAGAACGTTCCGCTTAGCCGGGAAGTGGTACAACAAAAAGCGATGTTTCGGGCATATGGTGGGGTGTGACGACTTCATGATATGGCCTGGATGGCTTATTATTTTTACCGCTAACTCTCAGCCCATTTCTAAATCATTCGCAGGCGGGTGCCGCCACCACCGCAATTTTATGCTGTGATGGTAGCGGCTGGGATGCGCGTCATTTAGGCATCGAATTTGTGGAATCAACTGCTTGTAATGTGGCAGTTCCGATTTTACGAAGTTCTCGATTTAACGAACTATTTCATGGTTTCCGTTGGCTTTCATAGATCGGGTTTTAACTGTATAACTAATTGTTTCTTCCACCACCTATCCAATTTTGTGCAGACTCAGAGCGTTACGTGGTCCTGCCTTGGGGGTACTCGGCAATGAATACTACACATTACAAAGTCACTGGGGCTCCAAGTTAGGCCGTTAGCGCGAAAACTCACGACTCTACCCGTAGGTGGCTGAGGCCGAACAGCGAAGTCTCTTTAGCAGTTGTTCACGAGGGTAGGGGGTAGTTATAGTGCGTCTAGGCGACCAGGATTGTGAATCACGCCGCCGGGACATTCCACCGAAACTCCATATCATCGAACGCCATTTCATATAATATCATTTCATCGAGCGTCATTTTGTCCGAGCCTTTTCATCGAACTGTTTTTCCTCAAGCGCGCGAGACGTGTACACGAGGGCTCGGACTACTGGAAGGCCCTGTGTTGCGAAATATAGGGGCACTGGTTAGAATCGGGGATCTTGTATTACTTATACTGCAAAGACTGCAGGCAAACGATTTTCACTTTACAAAATGCATGAGTATAGACAAAGGTCAGCCACACTTAAGACACGAAGAGCTGAACAGAAGGCTTCGACATGACACTGTGCAAGCGAAATTTGATATGGGAACAGTTGGTAGCATGGCGAGCTTAGCAGCGTCTAGGCTTTTCCATGGGATTTAATTATCTCTAACCTGTATCCCTCAGTACCGCTACATTTTTACACCGCACAACGTCCCTGAACGATTCGGTCACATTCACAAAGTGCGGGAGTGCCGACAAAACACCGCATCATTCACTAATTATTCCCCCCCCCCCCCCTAAATACTGTAGCGTGGCACAAACTCAAGAAGGTGACGTTGGTGGTAAAAGGACAAACAGATTTATTAAAAGGCTAACTTGTGCCTCACTAAAAGGAACGCCCTAGTCCCGCTGCCACCCAGCTCTCTCTCGCGCCGCCACGCTTGTCCCTTCTTCTTCTTCAGCACGTGGCTTAGTAGGTTGGCCGCTGTTGATTGGTTGGTTGCTCCGCGAGGCATTCATTCTTTGTTTGTTCTTTGTAGCCGGGCGCGTGCAACAGGCCATGCCGTGAAAATACTATTCCAGTGTAATAGTTAGCCTTCAGCAATTGTTGCTGCTATTAGTAGTGCTTCGTTTTTGTATTTGTTAGAGTAAGCTGAATTGCTTAATTGATAACGTGTCTGCTTTTGTTTAAGTGCCTCATAAAAGACTAACCTGTATTTTTTTGCCGTGCCAACCTGACTTTCTGTCATCTGAGTTCTCTTAATCTATTGTCCACCCGAGTATCGGTCAACCTGAGTTTTATCTGTATTTAATATACATGGTACTGTCGACTTTTACTCTACTGAGCTTGTGGCAGTTCGAGTTGTGTTCTCTTGTTTTCCTCCCCACTGTAGTACCATCTTGGCGTTGTGGGTAGAAATAACTAATAAAATAGCTCTATACAACAGATATTATACACTTCTGTAAGCTATCCGCTCAACTGAATATGTCGGGCAACATTACTAGGAGATAGGACATGCTTAGTGTCCTTTATACTTGCAACGCCGCGTTCTTTTTACTACCCGGAATGGACAAAGTATAAGGTTAAAGAGTAGCTATTTAGAGGCGGAATCAGTATTTCTTAACTTAGTTGCTGGTTGATTCCTGCTCTAGATAGCTATAGCTTGGTATCGCTATTATTGCCTTGTTTATGAATTGATATTCTTTCAAAAAAACCCGCACATGTTTCCATCAATAGTCTCACACTTGCTTTCGAAATCTTTCTAACAGCAAACGACTCCGAAACTTATCGTGCTCTCATTAAAATACAGTCGGACTGGAAGCGTAGTTGCAAAACTAATATATTTATTACGTTGAACACTAAAATACAATTGTCATACTAAACCCAAGCGAAGGATAGCTTCTCCTTTAAACAATCTGTCCTTGCTTCTGCCGAATCGGTACGAAAAAGGCTCCAATCACGTTGCAGGAAACGTCACTAGACGAATTAACGCGTTCTAGACCTGCAACCGATGTCACTAGACATGCTAGAGTGACACTATAGCGCTGCCCACTTTGCTCCTCTTGGCGGCAGCAAAATCTGACCACACCTTCATTCTTTCTGCGCAGAGGCCGCTCGTCGAAGGGAAACGGGTGTGTACTTGAGACGAGTATTCCTGACCTTTTTGCAGAATAACCTGTTTGTTTAGAGAGCGAGATTTTGGGACAGGCAAAGTGCGATCGGGTTGAATCATGGCCGAAATGTGCTGCTGCACATGCGCGAAATCATGCGATCCCACGCCAACGCACACACATACGTCAAAGCAGCCTTCGCCATGGCCAGCATTGCAACGTCTGCTTCATTAACTTTATTAACCCGGGGATGTTTGTATCTAAAGCCAATTTCAGGTAATACTTGAAGTTAAAAGCAATTTTACGTTAATAATGACAATTATAAGTAATTCCAATTACTTCTAAGCATGCAGTAGGGTAAGGCGGGCAAAATGAGACGCGGCGCAAAACGCGACATTTTGACTTTGCCGCTAGCACAAAACGTACTTTTTCTTTTGTTTCTGTCCCTTCAGCGATAGATGCCGGTAGTTGTCTATATTTATGGTGTAAAAGTTTGTGATTTCTCGAAGTGTTTGCGCAGGAAAAATTGCTCATATGATGTCAGTGTGCTCGTGACCCGCCAAAAATGAGTGAAATTCTGCTCGGCAAAGTTTTCTGATCCGTGCATGAATGTACTTCACTGTCAGTACAACAACGCAAGCATTTTTGTTGTTACTCTATACTATAGGCTAGATGCCACCAAAAGTTTAGTTCATTTGGTGTCATGGGTCAAAGGGGGAATTTTTTTGAATTCGGGCTTACGAGATGGGCAAAACGCGACAAAAAGGCATTGAATTGCCTTAGAAAGTGTCGTATCAAGTGAATCGCAGTGGACCACATTGGCGGATGAGTGGCAAAGGCTTTAGAAAGATCCGGCATCATCTGCAACATTGCTGCTGAGTTTTAAAAGTGTGGTGTTTGGCCGGTTTCACGCGCTATTTTACGTGACCCCGAGTGGGACGTGCCGTCGTGTGCCCGTGCAGATGAAGAGGATGTGGAGAAAGTTGTAGACAAGAACACCGACATAACCTCATGGAGTAACGCCAAGAGGAATGCACGACCGGAGTTAGTTTTAATAAACATTCTCCAATACCAAAATTTAAAAAGAAACAAGCGCTTGAAAATACGAATTTATCACAAATTTGACGTCATCGAATCATAAAACCAGGCCGACGAAGTTGAAAGCCACGAAACGTCCGCGCAATTTGACATCAAAACGGCAAAAAGAAGCGAAGAAGATGCACGAGAACATATCCAGCCTCTATTTGCTGAATAAGCCAATGTAGTGCACGTGTTTTACAAAGGACAACAATAGCGCATAGAAGGGCTGGTGGTGTTTGATTTGCCAAGAGTTTTGGAGCAGCGCAGTTCCTGGTTCTGCCCGGATTCAGTGCGCTGAGTAAATTTGAAGTGCTTCTACTGCACGAACTGAAGGCCTGAAATTTTTTTCACACTGTCTCGTTTTGCCCCACGCATCGTCTCATTTTTCTTCGCATGTTGGGTAAAATGAGAATTTTGTGCATTTTTTATTTCTTTTTTAATATAAATTCTTAACAGTGGAACATGACCATATTTATGTTGCACATGACTTGCACCCAAAAGAAATTTCCTGTGTTAACGTTTTGTGGTATCGAGTGAAATAAAAAAAATATTGACTGTTTTTACATTTTTGTCGTATTTCCCCCGCCTTACCCTAGTATTTACAATAGCAATCCTTTTAAGGTGAAAGAAGCTACCCGTTTACAGATAATGGCGAGAGATGAATTCTGCAGGTAGGTTTTTGCCTGCATAAAACATTGAAGGACGTATTGAACCACGTCTCTAGACGTTTTAAACTATGGAAGTAGTCTCCTATAATCTTCTGACCACCCAAGAAATGTCGGAAGGACATGGAGCACTTTTGATGCAGAGAACCGAGAAGCTTTTCCACTGGTGCTCTTGTTCTCAACCGACTCCCTGGTAACAACGATTGCACAACTTTGCCCAACACGAACAAATCACAAAGGAGAAGTTTATGCATTTATTCATGCAAATCTTTGAAGGGTAGATACGGCACTTCCGCGTTTGCTAGGGGGAAAAGCTGTCGAGTGGGGGACTCGGCTTAGCAGTGTCTGTGCGTGGCCAATGCAAACAAGCACTTGAGACCTGGACGAACACGCATTCTAGAGCAGGACAAATCAGATAGCACAGAAAAGTACATGTGGAGATTGGTGTGTCTAAGTGGCGTCCAAGTTTACCCTTTCAATGATGAAGATAGCACTCTGGGAAAGGTCTCTATTGCAGCTGGCAGGACTAAATTGACGTGATACAGCTCACCCAACAACTCTTCGGGAAATATATGGAAATATGTTGTGCCCAGAGCAACCCTACTTACATTTCAGTGAATCGCAGCTTAGTATAGTTCATGTAAACTTTTCACTGTGCGAACCATAATCTGCGATGTGGCGATATTTCTGGTGAAAATGTGGTGATCACTTTCAGCTGCATTCCTTGTCCTCGTTGTAGATCACCGTAGGTGATTTCCAGTGAAGCTAATATTATCGACATTTCCACGTCAGTGCTTCTGCAGTAGGTGTTGACTTAATGCCTCTAGCGACGTCGTCGAAGCCATCAGTCGGAAGTGTTGACTGCTGTAATTATGTGAGCATCTTTAGTGGGAAATAATTTGAAACGTTAGCGTGATCGTAGCGCGACGTTTGTACATATTTATTGGTTCCGTGCTTGTCATTGGTTCCGTTAGGCAGGTAGGCCCCTTATTTTAGCAGAACCCTGTACACCGATTCGGCTAGAGGAGAGCAGTAAAAATCGAAAAGTATTCCACAAGCCATTTAACCTGCCCTGCCCTAGGTAATAAGATGACTCCATCATTATTTGACGTGGCCCAAGGGTTTATCGGGGCACATCACCGATGCAAAACCGTTCTTGTCAGAAAACCTTTGGAAATAACACCAAACATCCCGATCACAATCTTCATTCCATTGAACAACATTGGCAACCCCCTACCACGAGTTTGTAGGTACGTGTCCCGTTTGAGAGGCCGTTGGCGATTCGATACAACTTGCCAAAAGTAGAATACTCAGGTGAAGTGAATGTCGGCCCACACTTTGTCTCCGCAAGGGGCACAATCAGCAGTCATGCATGGTGATGGGCGAAAGTGCGGACCCACATCCCGCAAACTTATGCTCTGGCCGACCGGGGTGAGAAGTTTTAATGTGAATGGCATAAACCTTGAGCGGTGACTGTTGGCACATTATACGATTGCAACTTGATAGATTCCCATCATTTCTGTGGGTCCGGAATGTCGGGAGCTCGCTGAGAGTTAGATTCCACAGGCGGTTAAAAAACCAACTCCAGTTCTTATCTTACGTTTTGTTTTGTGTCAAAATTGCTCTACAAAAAATGATTTGCCTTCAAAGCGATACGCAATGAGTACTTCGAGTACAAGTAGCCGAGATGAGATCTCCTATAATACAAGCAGTTCACTCTACTGATAACACAACAACAGAAACCTCGTGCTCAGCACCCGTCAGTTTTCCTAATATCGAAATATATAGAAACCGTTCTATGTGCAAACTACAGCGTAGACAAGGAAGAGGGCATCCCCGTGTGTGTGGCCTATAATCTAAGGGCGAGAGCATGCGGATGTGGGACTTTGCAGCTTTTGAGTGAAAATGCTACGTTTTGAGTCGAAGTGTTGTGAGCGCGGTGGGAAGAACTGCATGATGACGCACCCATTATTTTGTTCGCGGAACTTGCGGCGACAAGGCCACGTGAGATTCGAAAAGTGGTTTGAAAATTCGTTAAATTTGGCGCTCTTTACTCGGTATAGCTCCTGATTATAAGACATTTAATTGGTCTGTGTTCACATTCTAGCCCTTTCAATGGTTTTGAAGAGCGTGGCTACTTTTTATAGCCATGACTAAAAATCTTGGCGCGCAGCTAGCTTGAAATAGTGTATCCTTTTCTTTACTTGCCGTAGTACAATTGGACACGTTTTCAAGGCTTTGACAAAAGGGCGATGCAGCGAGATAGCGCCCCAGTCACTGCAATGCACTACTATTTACAAAGACGCGCATCTAAGCCTCCGCGACATTGTCACTCCATTCGTTGCAGCAGTAAGTGCCTCGGGGATGGATTGCCGCTAAACCCGTGACCGGACATCCTCTCACCCACCTGCCTCGCGCTTCGCTATCGCTCCGCCGCACGATTAGCGCAATCGGCGGCTATTTCGCCCGCTGTTAAGGGTAACGGGTCATTTACTTTGCACACAGCATGTGATTGGCTTTCTGTAGCTTCATGAGCAAAGGGCACTCTTTGAATATTATATTTGCAATGCCGCAGACTGTGTGCCCGTTGAGTGAGTGCATAGGAGCGGCTACAGAATGACAGCCAATTAGAGGTTGGGCCCTGCCTGTCTCCCTTGTGCGTCATCAGCGGCTACTAATAAGAGCGCGACAGCCGTGGCAAAGGTTCCCTGCAATTTCTTGTCCTTTCCACACTCCTGGAGTGCCTGCATCTGATTCTAGTTTCGGGTGAGCGTTTGCTTCTGGTTGCTGCGTCATCGTGTCCACTTCGCACTGAGGGCGTCATTCAATGGACGCTTGATGAGCACGGCTAACAACCGCGGCCGCTAAGGATGGCTAGCACCAACAGAGAGTCGCTCAATGAGGCTAGCAGCGCTCTCGGGTTAAAACACCTTCAGTAGGTAACCTTTATTTGCAGGAGATGCTAAAATACCAGGCTACTAAGCTATTTCCACGAAGCATATACGCCGACCTAAAGGTCACTGTAACTCTTTGGGGATGATAGACAGTGCTATCTCCGAAAAATAAGTAGTGCACATGAATCAGGCTGATTTAATGGGAGGTATGTAGGATGAGTGGCTAGTCGGCGGTTGTAGAATAACAATGGGAAGGGAACATGACGAAATTCACACCGGATAATGTAATACGGACTTCAGCAAGCCCAGGTAGACCTGGGACTGTAAAGGCAGCCTTCATCAGGTGAGGTTAACGTGCTTACATCCCAAATCGAAGAAGCTGCTTAAAATGCCAGAACCATGAACACTCAAGCTTCTCATGGCAAGGTTAAATGTACAAAATGCGGTGCAGCGATCACCTTTGGTAGGGCGAAGTACACAAACTCCAGTGGCCCACGTTCTGCGTACTCGCAATCGTGCCCCAAACTCAAGAAAAAGCATAATCGAACTAACGTTACTCAAAACATTATTCCACAAGATTGGAACTTGAACTTGTTCTTTTCGGCCACATCGTGTCAAAGATTCCCTACCATATCCAACCAGCTAACGCCCCCTCCCC
>JABSTR010000443.1:0-22577 GCA_013339765.2 Haemaphysalis longicornis | reverse complement strand
CTCTGCTCGTCCAAAACACTTAAGGGGTTAATGCAGCCGACGCTACGACGCTGCAATGTAAATTTTGCTCACAAGTAAAAACATTCCGCCCCGTAATCGGTGTGTGCGACTTTAGCCCTGAGCACCCTCCTCTCTTTCCGTCAACTACACAACAAGAGCAATGGGAGATGCTGCTGTCCAGGCCCTCTCTACTTACCCTGCTTCAGCGGGTGGACAGAACACATGCCGCGCGGACTGCATATGGGCCCCTTCTCCTCCTTCTCTGCCGCAAATCTCGTCGCTCAGTCCGCGGCGCCGAGACGGAGAAGTCAGATCGTCTAACACCGGGTTGGAGCTACTTTAATTTTATAAAAAAAGTTTCCACTCTTGTGCTACACCAATACAACTCAACGAAACACAGTTCATGCATCAAGCATTCATTTAACCTTACAAAGAATATCTCTTTGAAGTAATAAATGGTGTGGTTAAATGCAATTCACTTCTCTCTGGTTTTACTAATTGTAGAGTGATGTGAGTGAATTTAAGTGACGTCGCATGGGTAATCGTTATAGGTGCCGTTTAGAGCTTTGCTTTCCAACCACATTCACCGGGTGGATTGGCGCGATTTTTTTTCGCAATCATCTGATAGCCGCACTACCACCTTTAACTGCCGACTGCGCAACTTGGCAAAGGGTCATCGGTGGAGGCGAGGGGAAAAATAGTTGTGAAAGAGGTGTCAGTGGTGGTAAGGAGGAGCCCCGGAGCGGCGCCAAGTGGATGACACCGGAATAAAAACTGTCTGTGTGTGTGGGGGGGGGGGGGGGGGGGGGTTAGACGTATTCTGCTTTGCAGTAAAAGGACTTCCCTCTTGATTGTCATGGTATGCGGTTCCTGTGTGTAGAAGACGGTAATGGTGTACCTTATGATTTCTTAATGCTTTTGGTCTTGCACGGGATATGGAGGTCTCGCATGGCCTTCCGCGAAAGTGATATCGATGCCAGCCCGGCGACGCCGTACTTCTGTGAGAACGTCAGAAGGATCTTAGAAGTGTGGAAGGCCCATCCGTGTGTACCGGACTTGCTTTCGGAGGTGGAAAAAGTATTGAACATGCCGCGTTTTAATTAAGCTACGCTAGCAACCACAGCGTTAGCGGTTTTACAATTGTAGATGCCGTTTGTTGAAGTGCAAACCCGGCAATAAAGAAAAAAATGGTTGAATTGGATAGACTCCGGTTTCATATCGTGAGAGATCCAGGTTAGATTCCACTCATGGGAAGGGTTTTTGTAGCGTAAGCTACACTGGCCGAGGTTGAGCAGTTTCGCGTTGACCTTGAAGGGCCGTCCTCCGCAAGCGCGAGGAGCATTGATTGGATTGGATTTGGAATGAATAAAATTGGATTGGATTAGATTGGATGAAATTGTCTTGTACAGGATTGGATAGGAAATCCAATCCAATTGGTGTACGCGGTCTAAATGCATGGAAATTTCTTTTCATTAGAGCTAAATGCACATCTCTTGACAGCGAAATGTGTCCGTATGTGGGCTCCTCGTTAACAATCATCACGTTTAGGGGGACCGCTGTTAAAGTGTTATTAATATGGTATAACTGTCCGTGAATATTGTATACGTCAGTGCGGATCGTCCTGGTCATCAACTTGGTTATAAAATCTCGCGATTATTAGCAGTTTTTCTGCATTGCCATAATAGTCGTGCCATAATCGTTGGTGTGAGTGTTCCGTAAAGAGGGCGCCGAGATTTCGCTTCTTCGTTAATCAAACAAGAGCAGTATTTAGGGGTTTAGGAGACTGCATTGCTCGTGTTTGATCTCTGTCTAAGCAGCCGTTTTTCTCCCGAGGAGTTACGCAATCCCAGCCTTTATTATTTTTATGCCACCCGCCCCCACTTAGGCCGAGTCGCCGTCATTATGTTAATGAAGTTTCAATAATTCACTGATTTGTTAATAATAATAAATGAAATAAATAAATAAATGAATGAATATTATAATTATTAATTAGTTAATCAATAATTCATTCATTTTGTCCCGGAATCTTTTTGTGATTAAAGGCAACCAGGTGCGCAATTTCCCTATTTCGAGCAGACATCATCCTGGAAGTGTATGCGCTCTTCCCATGTGATCCTGCACCGAAACCAGTTCAAACAAGGCAACATCAAGAGATGCAATACGAACTGCTGTGTTTTGCTCCCGCTTGGGATAAGCAACAACGCAATCCACTCCCAAACTTCTTTTTCCTCCTGCGCACCCCACCCCCCCCCCTTCCCGAAAAGACCTTTCTTCTAAAACTACGGCACCGCACTCAGTTCCTCTCGCTGCGAGACACACCCGAAAAGAAACGCATCAGCTTACTTCGCACAATTATGCAGCCCAGCGAAATCGGCATCTATGAAGATGCTACTCGCCCGCCTACACACGTTGCCACTGCGTGGACCTCTCTGGACGATCTTTCGGTACTTGGCTCCCAACATTATCCCTACCGCACGCTTCATCGCTTAAGCGGAACTTCTAGCCATTATTCATGCTCTCGACCTTATAATGGAGAACATTCGTGCCGCATCCCAGCAACGATACGTGATCTGGCGGACTATTTCGGACTGGACTGGATGCCAGGGCGTGAGTCGTTCTCTCGAGGGAATCATGCATATCGGATGCTTTTGTCAACCTCGGGTGCTTTACGACCGATGCGTCAACTCACCTTGGAGCCATCCACTTAATACGCTTTCAAAAACATCACTTCCCATAGCTTTTCGCATTCACAGATTCAAGAAGAGCAAGGAACTTTCATTTCTAGAACCATAAACCATATAAACCCCTTGCACCGCTCAACCGATCCGCTGAAATTTTCATGGAAAATTATTCACCAATGCCTTTTACGCACTCGAAACGTTCCGCGAATGGTACAAGCCAACAGTGACACCCACACGTTCCTTTTTCCAGCTAGTTCACCCCAGAAGATCTCCAACACCTCATTTGGCACTGTCCTAAATTCACGGGATACAGAAACTTCTGACCCCCAAACTCCGATCCACATATCCCACCACTATCGAACCAATACTCTCTACAATCATACTATACTCGCTGTAGTTGAATTCGCATTGACGAGTGGTCCCACACCTGCAACGTAGCTCGTTAAGGCCTACTGCTCTCTTCCATCCGTACAGTCCATCTGTGGATCGCCGACGGCGTGCAATGAACCCTCCTCAAGGACAGATAATTCAGTACCCAAAGATATGGACTTAAGCTACCTCCCTTCTGTTCTCGTCCTTCCCTCATGACCTCTCTGTTTGTCAATAAAGGTCTTACAACAAAACCATCCGTATAGTCGTCATTAAGAGGTCTTAAAATATGGTCAAAATCAAGCCGAAAAGAAAACGATAGCGGACGTTGTACCTGAGTGTGGGTTTTAACGAGAGAGCGTTTGACTGTGTCGGCTGTAAATTCGGAGTTTACAGCGCCCAAAATTGCCGACTGCTTACAGAATTAAAAGCAATCAATCATTGCTCGAATTTACTCGCCACACTTCTCAGTAAAGTTCCTGTAACAAATGGACTAATTGAGTTGAATGGACAATTGTGCAAACTTTGCGCTGGGTGGGAATTGAACCATGTTCCGCTGCACCTTGGTCCTTCATGGCCATACTATCTTAATGATATTGTTACGGGGAAGAGACTATATTTGGGAATATTTGTACAGCGAGATACAGGCACCCGGCAGCGTATAGGCGTTTCCTAGTCAGCACAGCCAAGCGACGTATTGCGCCATCTAGGGCATTGTTTTGAAGCTATCTCCACGTGCATGTGGCCCTCAATTTAATCGCTCAGTAGTAGTTCCGCTCCTGCGAAGCAGACATCCTAACACGGGTTCAAATCCCGTTACCGCTTTTTTTTTTTCATTTCAAGGGTTTGTCATATCTGAATATTAACATTTGCTATCACGCATATAATCTATTTACGACATCTTTATGCATTATAAATGGTATTCAGGGTTTTTTTTTTGCCTTTTGGACAGTTTCAGCTACTGCTTCTAGGACGCCGCCAGAGACCACGGGTTCCTGACCGCCGTCCTGATGGGACGAAAATATCGGACTTTTCCGCACGGTGCATTCGTCTTAAAAGGGATGACAATAAAGTCTGTTCTCTCTCTCTCTCTCACTCTTGTACGTTTCTGCGGGTTTTCTCTTTTAAGGTCGGTCGGCTATTTCTGTTAAATTCTCTACACCGTGGTTTTCAACCATTGGAAGTCCCTTTTGGCTGCTATTTATTTCAGTTCGGGGGGTTTTGTATGCTTTAGATACACTTATGCTGTGATGTAACCCCCATAAGCAAGCTCAGGTGACGGCTGGCTGTACTGACTAGGAAACACATATAGCCCATTTACACCCGTCATCAGCAAGAAGTGCCAACGCGTTCCCTTCGAACCACACTCATAAAAGGTTAGGCTGCTTTATAACAGCACGAAAATATATACATGCCTTCAAGCCTGCACGACATTGCGTCCTGTGTCAGTTCTGTGCGCTTTGATGATAATATGCTTTCTGTGGCTGTTCTTCATAAATTGCGGCCAAAGGCGACTCGTCGGCTGGTGTGGTTGAGTGTACTCTCGATATAGGCCGAGTTTGCGATGGGAGTTAATCCGTCAGATGTTCCGCCACAACGTCCGCGAAAAATATATAACGTACCTAACACCATGTATAACTATGGAAGCACCGAGCAGTTCTTGGGCATGTCCTCTGAACTGTTGGCATTAGGGGCAAAAGTCCCGCTCCGCTGGCTTTGGGCAAGTCCTCTGGCCGGCGTTCGGGCAGAAGTCCCATTACGCCGCTCTTGGGCAAGTCCTCTGAGCGGTGTCATGGGCGAAAGTCCTGTTGTTCCGTCCTTGGGCAAGTCCTCTGGATGGAGCTCCAGGCACAAGTCCCGCTTGGCCACGCATGGGCAGGTCCTTTGCGTGGCACTCCGGGAGAAAGTCCCGCTTGGCCACTCTTGGGCAAGTCCTCTGAGTGGCCTCGCGGGCAAAAGTCCCCTAATGCGGTGCTTCCTGGAAGGAGAGCTGGTCTTGTGGATTTGTGCAGGAGAGCGGGGCCTTTGCAGAACTCTCCCAGTGACGGGCGCCGGCGCAAGTGTTGCAGGCGCCGTCCCCCTGGAATAGAGCTACATGAGCTGCAGAAGAAGGTTGGGTTTGCAGATGGCGCCGCCATTGGTCATTTGGCCTTGTGTCAATGGGCTGCCTGCTCACATTTGGCGGGATATACGGCTCCTGTAGAGCGTGTGCTTCTTCAGAATAGAGAGGGCGGGGGAATTATCTGCACGTCTGGACTCGCGCATCGAAGCTACTGAGCCTAGCCGGCTTGGATGTGTCTCCTTACAGCCTCTTCCGCCTTATGGACAGTCAGGGGCGTTTGCGCACCAGGCCTTCCAGTCAGATGGTTGAGTGGCACAGCGGGAAACCGCTAGTGCCAACGGGTACCCCTGCTGGCTTCCAACGGGAGGAGCTGTGTGGAGGCGCAGCCATCAGGCACACCGTTTGGTGGACTTAGAACTAGCTGGCCGAGTCACGAGTTTCGATGTATGAGCTTCGTCGTGTGGGAAATCCATCATCCCTCTCCTGCAGGGACCGCATTCCTGTCAGTTGGGAGAGTACCCCTTGGTACTGAGGACAACCGGCAAAGGGTGAAATCGTGCGACAATCAACTTCGCGTCCTCATAGCTGGCTCATTCTGGTGGAGTGTAACACTGGCGGCGTCCGCCACTGATGAGTGTAGCTGACTGTGCTTGCGTTGCCTGTAGATCACAAGATCAGCTCTCCTTCCGGCACTTTGCAGGTGGCCGCTGCAAAGTGCCAATTTTTTGTCATGGTGACCACAAAGAGCCCACTGTTTGGTCAACAGTTCTTTCGTGTGCCTTTTACTGCAGCTTTAAATGTACTGTACTGCGAAAGACGAGCAAGTGGCGCGCAGCCACCACGCGAGCACTAAGAACAACAGATAAGCTACGCAGCCACAACAACAGTCAGCATTGTCCTTGTGATGGCGTACGCCCACTCAAGGGGATTTGACCATTCGGATTGTACAGATAACGACGAGGCAACAGGGTGAGCCACCGCAGTGGCATCGTCATCGGCGTGAAGCTCGTGGAGTGCGCGAGACATTCTGCCGGCTGGACCACCGATCCGTTTGCCACTTCTGAATGCCCCTCCTACTTACCGCTGTCAAGGCAATAAACCCGCATTACAGTACAAATTTAAAGCCTTTATCCACAGTTCTGAAACCGCCGACTGTAAATGATGATGATGGTGGTGATTAATAAGCTTTATTTGAGTCATCGTGTTGATGTTAGGCCACCCTCACGGTGGGAGACTTCCGTAGTCCGGGGTGCCTTGGACTCTGCTGGCCATCCGTGCCCTCTCAACCAATCATCGCTGGTGTGAGAGGGCGGAGCTGGTCAGCAGCTCCACCCACTGCTTATACGCCTCGAGCTTCGCGATCGCTGCGCCGCCTGCTGCCACTTCTCTGCGGCGCTTACGGGATGGACGGTGCGCAGCTGGTCATGCAGTATTTTGGTTCTCTTTCGCTTCCTTTTGCATTTCGGCGCCCTAAATAACTTGTTATGGTGATGTCTGTAAGCAAACAGTGCGTACAGGGCACTTAAAAAAACAGACGCGTCCTGATGGAGTGCTGGAACGACAACAAGAGCTATCAGGGGCACAGTAGTGTGTGTTTCCTCGGCGCTCTTACGGGTGTCGGCGACGGCAGCAGCATATCACCACTGTCCGCATACGTCAGGCGGAAGTGAATGCTTTTGTCGCCTCGTTTAGACCTGGTACTGGCACAGTGAGACGTTGGTTTTGTTTTGCAGCGCAGACAACGGAATGCGGCGTTTGTTTCGTAATATATACGTGGTAAGAAACTATGATTCGTGGATTGATTACCTAATACCTGACCATAACATGCCTTTTATGGGAATAGAGGCCACGCGAAAAGTACATTACAAGGCTCTCCGTCGTGAAATACGTGCCCATTAACGCCTTATAGCAAGAACCAGGGTGTTAATGAAACCATGGAAAAATAAATGGCCTGCAACTCCAGCAGCAACAAAATAGCTCATAATGGAATTAAAAACAAACACAGTGCATCTTCGGAAATGCTAAAGAAGTTCGTCTAAACTTAGTGAGGTAGAACTTACCCGACCACTAGATTCGAAATGCACTGCTATTTCGCAAGACATGGGGGGGGGGGGCGGTATGAGGACGCTTAATGATCGTTATGTTTAAATGCGGAGCGAAATCAAGGAATGGACGTTTTAGTAATCACACACACACAAGCTGCGCGTTCACTTTTATTTAGTTTTTCGACTTTAACGAACAGCTAATCCTGCGCCGGACGCATTTTTCGAAGTATACAGTAAGTATATATCACAAGCGATAAAAGGTGTCGTTGGAAGAGTGTGGTATCTGAGAAGGCCCTCTGATTTCACTTTTTTGCTAGATTTTGCAGGCTCCCTATGTAATATGACGATGTTTCGAGGAAGCGTTTAGTCGCGGACGCGGATATATAGGCTGAGGATTATGTACCAGATGACTGTTTGCGAGTGCTCACATTACGATAAGACGACCCAGCAGTAACTTGTTTGCCGTGTGCTGATTCCCGCATATAATTTTACATTATCCATCGTACTTATTTTGTAGAATGTCGGGAAAAGTAATGCCACATTGGCTTGTTCAGGGTAGTAATCAATATCTGAGATAGAAAGTGTAACTGGCGAGCTGAGCTCCGCTAGATTATGTAAGCACACGAAACCGATTTACATCGTAATGTATGATGAGTATACATGAGCAGGATGAGTATTTGAACGAATGCTGCTTAAGCAGGTACTGGTTATTAGTTTTCAGGGTCATGGGAATACGATATGCTTTATGCAAATGCCTGTTTCGCGAGGCCGGCCTGTGACACTCACCTAGCGCTTATGCGGACCGCATGTACCACACTAAGGTCGCGTCAGAAGCATTCACACGCTCGTAAATACACCACATGTGCGAACAGACTGACTGCCCCACATAAATATGTATTTCCAGCGCATACAAACGGAAAATATCAATCGCGAACGTGCCTCAAAAGCAACGGCGACAGTGGTTAGCGGGCCGACGAATCCCGCGACTGCTTTCGAAACGGGCCGCTAGGGGGATTTCAGTGGCGCCCCTACAGGCAGCGCTCGAGGCGTATAGGTAATGTTGGAGGTTAGGGGTGAGAAAATGGGGTTTCAGGCACTCTCATTCAATGTGGTACATGGTGCCTGGTTGGGACCCTGCACCCAATTAAGCTCCGAGACGAGAATTCATTGGAGATGGTGAGCTCAAAGAATTTCTGATGGTGTGTTGAATGTTGGACACAATGAAAAATATACGAAGATCAATTTGAATTTTTTTACTGACAGCTCGGCCATTGGCTACCTTCAACCTGAAGGACAATTATAACTTGCTTCTCTACAAAGTGGAGATTGAGCCACTCGGACATCACCCGCCCTTTTGTTAAAATCACGTGATCTCTTACGTCCCTATTCGTTCCTACATCTACTTCGTTGCAACCACACTAAATGTTGTTCCTCACCCGAGTGCCGGCCCGCTTATAGCATTTCGTGAATATTCTCTGGCGGCGAGTCGCCTTTGATTTTGAAGAACCGAGCCAGCTGGAAGTGTTTCTTGGAATTGTTTCGACGTGCGGGCCCTGAGCTAAATTGTTTTCTTGAGGATTGTTTTCTTAAAGATTGTTTTGCGGAACGTCCTGGCTTAGAATTTTGGGGTAGCATCGCTTCATACATCGGATCGGTTATTTTCCCATCACGCAGCAAGGACTTTAGTGTGTCCACAATTTCAGCTTCAAATCGCAATGTTGGGTCGTCTGTTAGCTTGCGGTATAATGTCTCGTCAGCTAGCTGTCGCTGTCCCTGGTTCGATGATGTGCCGCAAGTATTCGTCGCGTCGTTGTTCGACCCCGATGTTGAGCAGGCATAAGATAGAACAGACTTGGTCTTCAGTCTCATTTCCATGTGGGCTGTCGACGGGATAGCGCGACAAGGAGTCGGCGTCCTGGTGCAACCGTCCGGACTTATGGACAACAGTAAATGTGTATTCTTGAAGCCGGAGAGCCCAGCGGCCGAGCCTTGCAGTGGGGTCCTTCAATGAATGAATGAATGAAAGCACGTTTATTACACATTATAATGTGCCGAGGGCACTGCGGTGGAAGGGACTACGGTATTATAAAAGAAGGAAAGGGTTGAGCTGTCTCCATTTTTTTAACGGACGCATTGGAGGCAGCTAAGTGGGGGCCGCTTGAATCTTGTGGCTGTCGAGGAGCCGATCACCAACCGGTGGCGCCGCCCGGTCTTGAAGAAACAGCAGGAGTGCTCGCCAGAGCTCGGTGGCTCGATCCGGAGGCTTGGGATCCGGACGAAGGCTCCGGACGAAGGACTAAGGTTGGGAACCGAAGAAGAAGGCCAGGGTCCCCGTTTTATGGTGGCCAGGGCACGAAGCCTAGCTGGAATGTAGAGGGGGCACTCCCAACACAGGTGGTCAGCAAAAAAGGAGTAAGGAGTGTTCCTGTCTGAATTCTTCGAAGCAGGACAGACTCGCGCCGTGTGAGTATCTTCGAGGGGAGCGGTGGTATCAAGAGTGGATTGCCAACTGCTGTGAGGTAGGCCGCACGTTGTTGTTTTGTCAAATACTTGTCTGCATCGGAATCTGCTAGCTCGCGTGGGGTAGCTAGGAGAGGAAAAGGAGTATCGGAGGCTCTGGCTAGCGCTGTGTAAAGGTGAGTGCGCGCTAATCTATGAGCCTTCTCGTTTCCGGGGATACCACAATGCGCGGGGACCCAGAGGATGGTAACATCGTGACCGCGTTCACGGAGTAGGCACGCCTGGTGTCGGATCTTCTGCAGCACATGATCTGTGTAAAGAACATTAGCGCATGCTCGATGGGCAGCCTGAGAATCAGTGTACACACGATGGTGAACGGGGTCAGTTTCAGATGAAAGTTTCGAGGGCCCACTCCAAATAATCTAGAATGGCCATTAACTCTGCGGCGGGTGCTGTACATCGCCTCTGTTGATACATGATGGCGTCGGTTCTGGCACCCATTTGTCTGGTCGTACCGCGCAGTGGCATAGCAAGTGTTGCTGGTACCATCTACCGGAAGTGCAGCGTCCGTGTATACGATGCGTTCAGTCAAGGGGAGGGAGCTTCGTAGCCTTAGCATGCCTCTTGGCATAGGCAAGGCGCCGCACTCGCTGAGTGGGGTCCATATTAAGCGGAAGTGGCTTGCCATCGGTGAGTGCAGTGACTTCCCACGGCGGTGTTTTGTTGGGCAGAGTGGGCAATGTGTAGGATGCCATACCGCCGAGGAGCATGAGCGTGTACCGCCCGGCATTTGTCGCGCGAAGCCTTGTCTCCTGTGTGCGGATGTGCATGTCGACGACCTCAGAAAGGTTGTTGAGCTTGCTATAGCTCTTGAGCGCATCTAGGCGTGTGTACCTTGGAAGGCCAGTAACAATGCGTTTGGCCTCGTTAAGTAGCCTATCGAGCGCAAGCATTTGCGTGCGGTTTGACCGGATGATGCGGCAGTCCATACATATACGGAAACGAGAAAAGCTTGAGCAACTGTCGCATTTACGTTCGTTTACTCAACGAGTGCGGTTAGAGATTCTGCGTAAAGCGTGCAGGATTGGTTTGCTGGTCCTCGTAACCGTTGAACCAAGTGTTCGCTGTGCAGTTCTGCGTCAGGGTGCATACCGAGTATTCGGATAGTAGATTTCCGAGTTATGGGTCGAATCACCGATGTAAGTTTAAAAAGAGCTGTTTTTCTTCCTGTTTGAAAGGGGTGTGTCGGCCACCATGAATGACGACGAACTCGGTTTTGTCTGGGGCGGTGTGTAAACCGGTTTCTCGTCGCGTAGTCGTGAATATGTTAAGGGCTCTTTGGAAGACGTCCTCCTGCCACCGATTGGATCTTGAATAGCGTCCACACAGTGACATCGTCAGCATAGACCCCGCGTGTTTCAGGCCCGTACGTCCGCAAGGCGTCTTGGCATCTGATGCATAGCTATATTAAACAGGGTCGGTGATATCACCGAGCCTTTCCGGAACGCCTTAGCTGGTTGACTCGTACAGCACTGGCGTCTTGGCCATTTCGACTTGGTAGCTTCGCCCTTCTAGAAAGCCCGCTATGAAGTTGTACATTTTCCCTCTGATGCCAAGGGCCACGTGCTTTGGTCATGATGGTACTGTGTGGAACGCCATCAAATGCCTTGCGTATGTCCCACTGCAAACAACAGCCTCGTGGGTGCACTGCATTAGAGTCGAGAACATCCTCTTTTAGGCGGAGGAGCACATCCTGTGTTGATAGCCCGGGCGGAATCCGTACATTGTAGGAGCCAAAGGTCGCGATCTTCAAGGTACCACAGCAAGCGTAGTGTTGACCATGCTCTCCATTACTTTACAAACACAGTGAAGTAAGAGATCGGACGGAGGTTTGGATAAGGTATGCGGTGGCTTACCAGGCTTCGGAATGGGTTGACCACAGAAAACTTCCATGCGGAGGGCAGTATCCCCTGTTTACACAAACACGGTTGAACTCGACGAGAAGAGCGTGCTTGTACTCGTAGGGCATATTGCGTAGATGAGCAACGCACATTCCATCGGGCTCCTGGAGTACTACGTGCGTTAGCCTGCTGCAAGGCGTGCTCCAGCTCGAGCATGGTGAAGGGACTATTAAATGGCTCGCTGTCCTCAGACTTGCATCCTTCTGGTACGTGGTGTCTGTAGGGCGAGACGTCTGAGGGAAAAACACGTGAGCGGCCTGTTCGGCGAGCTCCTGAGCGCGAAGACTTGCCCGGAGGGCCACACGGCCGCGCCGTTGTAGGTCTTGCGCTGACCGAGGAGAGAGCGCAGTATGGCCATACCTTGGACGTGTGAAGTCTGCCCATTGAGATATCACAATTACCATCCAGCGGTCTGACGCGGAGGCGTAGTCTTGTACTCTTCAATGGAAACGCGGTATTTGCGCAACCGTGCTTCTGTGGCGTGCACCGTGGCCGTACCCCGTATTTAGCTGACGAATCCGGAGCCTTCTATTCCATAAGGTGAGCAGATGTCTATCAGGTTCTGGATGGTCAGACGGAACCCGTAGGTTCTTGGTGGCTTTCCGCTTTGCTGCGCATAGCTGTGATACCAGATGGTCAATGTTATTGGCCGGAGGCTGCTGCTGTAATAACTCGCGGTATTTGTCCCAGTGTGTGATATGGCTTAGTCGTGTAGTGGCGTCTGACTTAACCTTTGTATTGGTGGGGCTTGTACGAAAACGTATGAGTATCGGAAAGTGGTCGCTTCCCATGCAATCGTCCAGCACCTCCCACTGAAACAGCTGTGGGCGGGTGCTCCAGGTGAGATCTGGTGACGTGTCTGCTTGGTGAACTGTCTGTCCCAGTCTCGTGTGTGTTTGGGGCGTATTGAGAAGTGTCAGCCCGTACTTCGAGGCATCTTGCATGATGCGCCTGCCGCGCGGACTGCATTTGTTGTATCCCCAGGCGACGTGCTGAGAGTTGAAGTTCCCGCACAGCAATATGGTGTCCTTTGGATACAGCTTCTTGAAGTGGGTGATGAAACTGAGATCAACGGGCACCTTATTGCCTCTTTTTCTTGTGTTTTCGGGAACAACGTACACGCAGAAGACGAGGATTGTACGCTGTGATGAGACTTCTAACCGGCAACCAACAACGCTAAGAGTACTGCTGCACCACAGTTGCGTATCTAATTATTGCACGTGTGTAGTTCCCCGTCGCACGTACAGTGGCGTCTTCGTGGGTGCAGCTAGGTCTTCTGACGGGGCGTAGCCGTCATAGCCCACTATTTTCAGCACAGGGCCGTTGATTTCTTGAAGGGCAATGACCAGTGGACTGTTGTCTTGCTTGCTGATGAACCGGGTTGTCATGTCAGCCCTTTTTGCCACGAAGCGAGCGGCAATTCCACTGCAAGACAGTTGTCCATTGCGATGATTTTGAAAAGCTAGCCATGGTGGGGCGTTGTTGCGTAAGGAGCAATGGAGTTTGATGGTGCCCAAGGCGTACGCATCACATGTGCTCCTACGGTTGTCGGAGGAGTTGTGCCAAAAGGGAGCATGCCGGAAAGTGTGATACGCTCCATGATGGTGTGGACGCATTTCTCTATGGCCCGGGTAATGAGCTGGTCAACCTTTGCTTGGATTAATTTCTCTATTTCCGCCATACGGTTTTCAAGACGCCATTCGAGGTACAGGAGTGTCGTAGTGGCGGGCGGATGTGGGTGGTCACCGGGAGGCGGGAGCACTGTTGAATGAGCTGAGTTCCTTCCACAAAGCTTCGCCCCTCCACCCGGGGCAGGTTGCGGCGCGGAGGGAGCTAGTGTTGAGCATGATGGACGCGGTGCGCCGTTGCTAGAACCGATTGTTATGCGCGCAGCGCGCGTTCGCCTGTTTAGCTACATCCACGAAGGTGATTCGCTCGCTGTCCTCAGAATGTGCAGCTTTGGGTACCATTGGCCCGGTGTATAAACGCTGGCGTGTTGCCTTGATCATGGGTCTGGAAAGACCTTGTTCTGCCTCCGGGATTGCGGCGCTGGCGCCCCTGCGTCTGCCTTTTCCTGCGTTGCCTTTCGGCAGCCGGCTTGCGTTTTTGTTCAATTTTCTGGTTGGTTTAGTTGTCTTTTTGGGCAGTTTGCAGCTGTGGCCAAGTGTGAACCACCAGAGCTGCGGCACTTCGGTTCTGTGCCCGGACATTGCGTGCCCTCTTCGTGTTGCCGCAGACCGCATTTAGGGCATCGTGCTGCCAAAGTATTGGGGCGCTGCTGCTTGTAATGGCCAATTTTGTGGCATATATCACAGACAGCCACCCGCGCACGGTACGGTACGACCTTATATGGTAAGCTCTTACCTTCAAATGTGACCGTGACAGTGCCCTTGTCACCAAGTGGGCGTGCGTGCAGGATTTTGCACTTGCGACAGTGCAATGAGTTCAATAGTTCCTCAGAAGTCACGTTCCCAGCGTTTCAATAATGCCTCTGATTTGGTTGCGACCAACGGCCTCGTACACTTGAAAGGGCACGTCCTTTCCGCTGATTGGCAGAGACGCTATCGTGAGAAGGGCGTCGCGCACCTCGGGATCCGCCTCGTCGACAGCGATCTGGTTGCTATGGCCTAAATAGCGAACCATGAACTTCGGCAGTGGGTCTTCCCCAGAGAGATTGAGGTGAACCGAAATGTGGTGCGTTATGATTCTGTCTAATCGTATTAACTGCTCATCCATGATGCGGCACGGATGCGTGGAGCACCTGCGGTCGGAGTCATCGCGACAATCGCACGGTTCTGCTGTTTACGTCGATAGCTTACTGGTGTCCAACCGTCCTTCTCGTCCTGGCGGTGAACGGAACCAGGGGGCATGTGAGGTGTGCTTCTCGCATGAGTACTGTGAGGTGTGCATGTATATGAGTACTGTCAAACGGGTGTCGACAAGAGCGAGCCTTGCGCGCGTTTTTCTCCGTTCGGGGCGGTAAAAATAATGCTAATTTGATGGGAAGCATTGTCAGGCTTGCCTTCAGTGCCGTTCTGTTCAACAACAGTGATTTCCCTACACCCCCCCTAGGGGGTGTGTAGACCCCCCCTAGTTTTTCTGGACACCCCCCCTTGAATCCCCAAATTTCACTCTTGTCAGTTCTTGTATGGACCTTTTTCAGTATCGATCTGCGCATGCGCTGACTGCCCGTCTGCTATTCTTGGCAGTAGCCTCTTGAACTTGGAAGTTCTTGGCAGTAGCCTCTTGGCAGTAGCCTTTGACTTGAACTAAGTGCAGTAAACACACATATAATTTACTTTCTTCATTGATTCGATGCCGTTCTTTGTTTACAACCGTAATCTTTGCAGAAGCTCTTTTAGCATGTACATTTAAAATGGGCAATTCGGCGAGGCGAAGCGCTACGGAAGCTAATCCTGGCGTTTTAATAAATCGGGAGCGTACAATCGGTGCCTGATTTATAAGTGCTGCATAATTCGTGTACTACCTAAATATTGTTTCAAGAACTCAAATTTCGTCACTGGCCTCGGTAACAAGTTCGAAAATGTCCTTATACGTTGAAAAATGGCGAGAAATTAGAAAAAAAACTGAATACGGACCTTTCATGGTAAAAAATAAATTTCTCTAAATTTTTTTTCTTAGATTGAATAGAAAGCACCGCCTCTCAGGTGTATATATATATATATATAGAAAATGAAAAACGTACGTCACGGGGATGAGCGTTTGGTTAACAGACGTCTATTATTTAACTAGTGGGATAAAAAAACAGCTTTTCTAGTTTATGAAGCCCCCCCCCCCTTCCCCCCCCCCCCCCAGAGCCATTCAGACACCCCCCCTTGATTCGATGCCTGGGGAAACCCCTGTTCAACAAGCTCCCGGAGTGGGGCGAATGGGTTGGTGTCCGGCTGCAGCAGCACCCTCGAAGGCATGGCAGCGGCGGCAGGGTTCTTCGTTGAAGTCAGCGGCGGGCAGGAGGCAGTCAGGTTGTCTGGAGACTGCAGGTCCATATCCTCGGGCAGTGGCTAGGGTTGCCGCCTTTCCCCCCCAAAAAAACCCGCCCTTCGGTGGGGGGGGCGTGGTATATAGAATGTTTAATTTGTTTTGTGTCGAAAAATGACGCCATGTTTTTGTTTTTGACATGCAGTGTCATTTATTGTAGCGTTTTCTTAGAGAGAACCCAACGTAACTACTGAAAGCGATTGAGAGCTTGGTTATTGCTCTGTATGTGCTTCACTGAAAAGTAACCACAATTGCTGAACGCGGCGGCAGCATTTTGTTGTTTTGTTCCTCCCTTAGGCCCCCTCCATCTCAGGCAGCGCGCTCTCGCGCGTCTTTGCGCAGCTTGTCGACACATATTTATCGTCTTAGTTGTTCAATTGACACTTTTAAATGCCAGAACGGACATAACCACGGCAAGAGGGTAAAAAAACCGGCCAATGACGGCCGGTTTTAAGTATGAGCCGGTAACTGGCCCGCTGTTTAAAAAACCGGTCGGGCCGGTCCAAAACCGGGCAGGTGGCAACCCTAGCAGTGGCACATCGTTTGGGACACCGAGTGCTCCGGCGGAGCCATCAATGACGTGAGCAATATTAGCAGCTATGGCCACCGGCAGCTAGCCAGGCGGCAGTGCCGCCGACGACTTCAAAAAACAGCGTCCCAGATAACAGCCGTTGCAAACGGGAGATAACGTGCAAACCAAGAGCGAGCGCAGCAAAAGCTGCGGCGGTGGCTTGACAGCTTAGCGCCGGCGAAGTAGTAAATATCGACAGAGCGCGGCAAAATGGCGAGCGCAGCTGGCGCGGCAGACGCCGCCGCTGCTGGCGAGCCAGGATGTTCCCGATGAGCGTTAGGCTTAGCGTCCGGCGAAAACGTGGTCCCACAGGAATCGGGTCGAATCTTGAACGTGGGTGATCGGGGGCTCTCCTTGGATGGTATCAGGTGAAAGCGAACGTCTAGAAGAAGCTCGTGGAGCAGAATTTGGGCGGCTGGCACTCTGCGGTAGGCTCATAGAGCTTCCGAAGCAGGAGCGTAGCGAAACCGAGTCTGCTATGGTCGGCCACCTGATCACTGACCTGGTGGCGTCCCCTCCTCAAATGATGAGAGCCAGCAAAGGGCACGGTGGTCTGTGACCACAGAGAAGGGTCGTCTATAAAGATACGGTCGAAACTTGGTGACTGTCCATACCAGTGCCAAGCACTCACGTTCAGTAATTGAGTAGTTCCGTTCGGCGGGAGACAAGAGACGGCTTGCATAAGAGATCACGCGATCTTGGCCGTGTTGGCGTTGCGCCAGAACCGCTCCAATCCCATGGCCGCTCGCATCCGTACGAACTTCCGTAGGGGCGGAAGTATCGAAATGGCCAAAGATGGGAGGTGTTGTCAATCGAGTTTTTAAGGTCGGAAAAGCACGTTCTTGATCAGGCCCCCAGGAAAAAGGCACATTCTTCTTAAGAAGCTGTGTTTAAGGGCGTGCGATGTCGGCAAAACCTTGAATAAAGCGTCGAAAGTATATATGAGCATAACCCAAGAAGGCTGCGTACGTCTTTGGAACAAGTAGGGACAGGAAAGCTTTGAACTGCCTTGAGCTTTTCTGGGTCAGGTTGTACGCCCCGCGCGTCGACACGATGGCCGAGGATGGTAATTTCCTTGAGTCCGAAGTTGCACTTGGAGGAGTTCAGCTGGAGACCGGCTTTGCGGTAAACGGCAAGGATGGCCGATAGACGAGAAAGACGAGTCGGAAAAGTAGGGGAGAAAACGATCACATCGTCAAGGTAACAAAGGCATGTGGACCACTTGAAGCTGTGAAGGACTGAGTCCATCATGTGCTCGAATGTCGCTGGCGCATTGCAAAGGCCGAACGGCATGACCTTAAACTGATAAAGTCCGTCCGATGTAATGAAAGCAGTTTTTTCTCTGTCCATGTCGTCGACGGCCGTCGACGACATGGACAGGCTACTGGCAAATCGCCGGCGATTTGCCAGTAGCCTGAGCGAACGTCGATGGAGAAGTACTTGGCGCCTTGAAGACAGTCGAGGGCATCGTCTATTCGGGGTAAAGGGTAAACGTCTTTCTTAGTAATGTTGTTGAGATGACGATAGTCGACACAGAATCTCCAGACGGTGTTGTCTTTCTTCTTGACCAGTACCACCGGCGATGCCCAAGGGCTGGACAAATGCTCGATGATGTCTTTAAATGCGAATGCATTTATTAGCCGGGGGTTGTCTTGCTCCGTTGGCCGGCGTGGGCCTGCATTCCTCCAGCGCGAACGCACGTGAGCGCGCGCACGTGCGCTCGCGCCTCGTAGTTCTGCCGTCGTCGTCGTCGTCGTAAATGCGAATGCATTTCTTTCGCCGTCATCGTCGTCGTCCGTGCGCTCGCGCCTCGTAGTTCTGCCTTCGTCGTCGTCGTCGTCGTAAATGCGAATGCATTTCTGGACGCGGCTATGGAAAGCGTGCGCGTGCGCTCCAAACCCTCTGACCCCATAGTCTTGGTTGGCGACTTCAACGTTGACGTGCGCAAGAAGAGTGGCGAGTGGCTGGTCGAGTACATGCAGACCAGGCACTCTATGCATTGTCTCTCTGCCGGCTTCGACACGTGCCCCACTACCATTCACGGGAGTTGCATTGATCTGGTCTTTACGCGAAACTGTGACGCGCGTACGCTTCTCAAAGACCCTTTGACCGTGCACTTTAGCGATCACAAGGCAGTGATTGTGGCCGTCAGGTACAACGATAACACAAACAGGTGCTGATGAATAAATGATTACGTTCACACTCTCGTCATTAATTACGCCATTACTCGCAACACACTCATCGGTGCACCCAATGCATTCGCATTTCTGCACGATTCCCTTCGGGGAGGTGCGGGGGAATTTTTTTTTAAGCATCTTGTCGACCTCCTTTTGAATGACCTGGCGTTCAGCGGCGGAAACATATGGCCGCCGATGGAGGCGGCTCGCGCCGCCAGTGTTGATTCGGTGTTTCACCAAGGTGGTTTGGCCTAAAGGGCGGTCGTCGTTGAAGTCAGGAGCTCAAAAGGGTCTAAAGGTCGTCAATTTGCTGTGGTGTTAGATCGGGGCCAATCGTGTTAACAAATTCATCACATCTGGCCTCACGGTTCGGCGTATCATTCCGAAAATTGGAATGCCCATCAGTCGTTAAGGTCAGAATGTGGCAGTGGTCAAGGGAACACAAGTCCGCCAAGGACATTCCTTCGTAGACGACTTGTGGGGAAGAACCTAAAATTCAAAAGCGGAAGGGTGGCGTGATTGTTGGTGACTGTAATGAAGGAATGAGGAAGTCACCTGACGTAACAGCAGAATGTCAGTGATCGGGGCAAGGATGTACGAACCATCGGGTATGGCAGGAGTAGAAAAAAAATTAACGTATGTGACAGTTTTTGGTGGCAAACGGGTGAACTGCTCCGACCGAAGTCGACATTCTACTTCATGAGTGATATGGGGAGAAATTGGCAGTCCAAGTCGAACTTCACCCGTGGAGCAGTCGATGAGCGCAGAAGTTTGTGAGGAAGTCGAGTCCAAGGATGATGTCGTGAGGGCAATGCGGAAGGACAGGAAATAATACAGGGATTTGGTGATTTGCGATGGTGACACGAGCGGTGCACGTGCTGAGAATGGGTGGCGTGCCCCCATCGGCCACTCGCACTACACAGGACGGGGAAGCAGTGCGAACTTTTTTGAGCCGTGGGCAAAGGTCAGAACTTATTACAGAAATTTGCGCACCAGTGTCCACTAACGCCTGAACGCATACACCATCGACAGTTATCTCTAAAAGGTTAGGACGGGGCGGAACAGTCAAAAGGGGATATTCTGGCCGGGTCGTCAATGCAGCTATAGGCACTGCATCGTCTGGTTTTCCGGAACAAACGGCGGGGCTGGGGCGACGGCGATAGGTGACGGCGAGGGGACGGTGAGCGACTGTGGCGGCCAATAGGTTGTTCGACAGGCGAGCGGGAATCGGTGGCGTCCTGGGTTCGGCAAGAGACAAAAGGTCGGGCCGTGATTAGGCGAATTGGTAGCTGTAAAACCCGGAGCGGGGTCGTGGTGTCCAGCGGCTTGGACAGTAGCGAGAAACATGACCGACGCGGTGACAGGTGAAGCAAATTGGTTTGTCGTCATGTGTACGCCATTCATCCGGGTTGCGGTATCGAGGGGGCATGTGCTGGGTACGGAGAGCACTGGTGGGTGGAAGATATCGTGGGTGCAAGGGCGACTTAGGGAGCATAACGAACCGAGGCCGCGATTATCAAGTTCCTGGCGTACTACGGTCTGGATCAAGGATAGCGTGGGCGTTACGTGGTCTGGAGGGGAAATGAAAGTTGGAGGAGCCATGGCTTCCAGTTCCCGGCGCACAATGCGTACCACATTTTCGGGTGAAAAAGTGTCGCGCGGAGGAGGTGGTGAGCTCTCGCAGGACGACGTGGCCGCTGTGTTGGGGAGCCTAGTGAAGTTCTGTACAATGCGGCGGCATTTCGCTTCCTCGAAGCGTCGGCACTCAGCAAGGACTCTGTCCACGGTCGAGCAGTTCTTGATAACAAGCAAGTTAAAGGCGTCGTCGGCAATGCCTTTCAAGATGTGGCCGATCTTGTCGGACTCGGACATTGTGGAGTGAACCTTGGCGCAAAGGGAAAGGACATCTTGTATGTATGCTAAATACGGCTCCTTGGCCGTCTGAGCACGTGTGGAAAGCTCTTGCTTGGCAGCGAGCTGACGTCCGAGGGGCTTCCCAAACACCCCTTCAGCCTCTCTTTGCAGATATCCCAGCTAGTGAGCTCATGTACATAAGTATCATACCACGTGAGGGCCGTCCCCTTGAGATATAAGACGATGTTTGCCAGCATAATCGTGAGACACCAGTTTTTATGGTGATTTACACGCTCATACATGGTGAGCCAGTCGTTCACGTCGATGTCGACGTCGCCGTAGAAAAATCCAGGATCGCGGGGTTGGGTCAACACAATGGACGGTGGCATGGCCGGTTGATGGTGCTGCCCAGAATCGGTAGGCACGGTGTCCTGAGAGAGCTGGCGTTCGCTCCGAAGCTCCGTCGCCTCACGGGATCATTGTAGCACCCCCACCAAGATGAGACGAGGTAGACGCGGTTAGAATTAGATGTATTTACGCTATTTACAAAAGGGGCCCGAAATCAGAGACACAGCAGATGACCGTTTTAGCTCCTGCCGAGCGCCACACCGATCGTAGTCTTTCTTGTCCTCCACGATTGGCCTCATGCCTTGCAGGGGGATTTCCCTTCATAGCAGTGGCTTCACCACTCCGCCAAGGAAGTCTGCACCGTAACAATATAATACATGTTGTCGCCCACCTGTGGGGAGGGTGTGTGCCATGGCTCACTGGATTTTTTTATTTTTCCGGCAATGCTCGCTTTCAATACAATTTTGAAAAAGGCGGGGCACAATTCCTGGACGATCTCGGACCAAGTAGGGGGGTTAATCAGTTTTGAAAATACTGGCGTCTACTTGTTGAAGTACTGCTTTTTCACCGCTACGGAACACGACGTCTAGCGTACTTTCAATTACAAGTAATACTGATAAGTAGTAGTATGAAACTTTAATGAGCCTTATAAAGTAGGAGTGGTTCCCTAGTCCGGGAATCCAAGTGACGACCGGGCGACCGACGCCCTAGATGCCAATAGTTGCTGGACGTCCAGGTGGTCACTGGTGATCAGGTTCTCCCACAGCTCATGGAGGGGGAGGGGGGAAGGAAAGGGTGGGAGGTCAGGGTTATGCGTACACTCTAATAAAATGTGGACGAGTGTGCCAGGCTTAGAGCAAAAAGTGCATTGGGCGGGAAATTGATTAGGAAACATGTGGTGTAAGCGAATTGGATGGACGAAGGTATTTGTTTGGATGCGACGAAGAGTCGTTTCTTCTGATTTGGACAGCTTGGAGTGAGGTTGAGGGAATTGTTGCCTGTCGAGTCGATAGTACTGTGTGATGTCCTGAAACGTAACCAGTGGTGTGGACTCCGCTTGTTCTTCTGGGGCCTGGGAGGAGAGTGCGCAGGCTTGATGATGGGCAAAATTATTGCCTGTCAATGTACAGTGGGCGGGTGTCCAGACGAGGGCTACGTTTCTTTGTGGCTGATGTTGTGAGAGGAGGCGGAAAGTTGGTGGGGCCACCCTCCCCGCCAAGAAGCTCCGACAGGCAGCTTGGGAGTCGGATAGGATGACCGCGCTCTTGGTGTGAACAAGTGCGAGGGCATGATCCAGTTCCTCAGCAATATGCGTGGGTGACGTGGTAACTGAAGCAACAGGTTATAAGGGCCGATTTTTGGTGGTGACGGTTCAACCTTGTGCTGCCCGCCTGGATACGAGCTAGCGTCTGTATAAGCGACGTCCAGGCGGTTCCCATAGATGTTCTCGTGGGCTTGACTCCGTGCTTGTCTTCTGCCCGGGTGGAGATCAGGGTGCATGTTCTTCGGAATGGACGAACCCGTACAGCAGATCTCCAAGCCTCGGGGAGGACAAGAAGAGCAGGAGGAGATGCTGGGTGCGCGAGTCGTAGGCATTTGAGTAGCCCAAGGACCGAGGTGTTTGAGTGAGCCGGACACGTTGACTGGCAAGGTGCCTTCAATTAATTCTGAAACCGTATTATGAAGGCCCAGTTGTAGAAGCCGCTAGTAGAGGTGTTCATAGGCAGGCCCAATGCCTGTTTGAATGCCTTGCGTATTAACTTGTCAAGGGCGTCCAAAACCAACGTTTGTCTTTCCGCGTTATATGCGTTCTCTTGTCTCGCTCTTGGAACGTTGGCAGAACCCCCCCCCCCCCCCCCCCCCCCGGGGAAAAACGAAATGCCAGGAAAACTTTTATCCTTGCCTTTTTTAACCAATCCTAAAGAGTTAAATGCAAAGTCAAAAGCGAGGTTCAGTTCAGAAAACACACGTGTTACCGGGAAGCCGTTGCACTATTTCCGTAGAGAGAAATAAAAAGGACGTTTTATTACATCTGCAAAAGGGCTAGTTC